>BMAT01011341.1:397824-415428 GCA_019649035.1 Elysia marginata
TAATAATAATAATAATAGTAACAATAATGATGATGATGATGATGACATTTTTTCGGTCCCAAGGTATTTATTATTATTGACTTTATTTGGATTCCACTGTAATAATAATAATAATAATAATATTAATAATAATAATGATCATAATAATAATGATAATAATAATACAATGGAATCCTGAAAAAGTCAACACCTCAGGACCGAAAAAATGTGTTGACTTTATGCAAGAGTTGACTTTAAGCATTACAAAAAAATAAAGATATACAAACAGGGACTGTGAAACAAGAGTTGACTTTAAATAAGATTTTCATTTAAAGGCGTTGACTTAAGTCTTGTTATCTACCCAATTATTCCATACATAATACAAATTTACATACAGTATATAGGGGCCTACATAAAATCATAAATTGCACAGCTTTAAAAAATTAAACGCAATGGATAGGCTATCTCAAATTTCATATCTCAGAGCGAATTTGTCCCATTATTACCTGTGACCAAAATGTCAGCAGCAACACCTGTGACAGCTGAGATTGTTGTTAGTTTGGAACAATTTTTTTTTGAAAAATGTTATAGGCAGCGAGTTTTGATAGTGAATTTCGGTTAAAAGCCATGTCTGATGAAGATGCTAAACAGTTAATGAATTATAATTCCAATCATTGGTTACATTGTATGTATCAAATTTGTTGTCTCGAGGCAAATTAACCAACTTTATATCTAACCAAAATTCTGACAACAACGTTTCAGCCAGCTTCAGTGTGTAAAATTTTGAGTACTTTATATAATTGTTATTGGCTAATAAATGCAAAATAGATAATAATGTGTCAAGTGCGGTTAACACCTATGGCGGTGCACCTATAGTGATTTCGTCTGCACTGGTAAACGGGTTGCCCTAGGAGGAGGAGGAAGAAGAGGTGGAGAAGGAGGAGGAGAAGTAAGAGGAAAACAGGAGTGTAAACCCTACAAAGCAATACATAAATTATGTACAGTGGAATCCTGATAAGTCAACACCTCAGGGTAAAAAAAAAATGTGTTGACTTTTAGTTTAACCATTACAAAAATATAAAGAAATACAAAATGGGACTTCAAAACTGAGTTGACGTTAGGCAAGAGTTTCCGTTAGTTAAAGGTGTTGACTTTCAGTGGATTCTAATATGTAATGTTATTACATCAATGACTATTGATACTGTTTAAATCAATGTCATGATTATTGTGTCATATCAATAAACAAGTAACATGGCTGACCCGCTGCCACAGTTCTTTCTGTTGTTTGTCTTTCAAAAGAGCTAGATAAAAGCCAAGACTAAATGAAAACATAACATGGTGTCAGAATCAAAGTACAAGTATTCAGTAATGTATAGGAAAGTTTATTAGCTGTTGACAAAATACAATTAATTTACATTGTTCTAAAGAAGTTAGATGAACACACATAGTCTAGAGTAGTAATCGGCAAGAACCATCGCGTGCAATAATCGGTTTAAGGTAGTAACCAACTAGAGACGCGGAGTTGAGCGATTTTTTCTCTGCAGCTGTTGAGGTACAAACAGCCTCTTGTTTGTTGCAGTAACTGAGAACCAAAAAAGTTTCAGAGAAAAGACAATCAAAAACAGTTTATTTCAGAAGAGAGAGAGAGGGGGGGGGGAAGAGAGAGAGAGCTGCCACACAGAGCTTCCCCTATAAACGCCCAGAATCGGCTATGATTGAGTTGGGTCTAGACCATAGAATCTTAAAAGTGACAATAATAAATGAATACAATGGTCTAAAAATTATGGCAACCAGAGGAACTTAGTTTCTTTGATGCCCTCCATTTGGCAGAAAACTGGCGGGTGTGGATAAAGGAGATGAAAGATTGAAACTATATCTAGATCTAAGAGCAGAGAAATAGACAAGAGCTCAGCATTCCTTTACACCGTTGGAATGCCAGGAAGGGAGATTTATAACACATGGAGCCTGCCAGAGGACCAACAGAACAAAATCAATATCTTTTTGAAACATTTGAAGCGTACTGCAAGCCAAAACACAATGTCATAATGGAAAGATACAAATTTAACAGCCGGATACAACAAGAAAATGAATCCCTTGATGAATTTCCTACAGACCTAAAGAAACTAGCGCCCATGTGTGAGTACAACAATCTTCAGCAAGAAATGGTGAGAGATAGGCTTGTAGTGGAAATCCGCAAGCCTGCAGTCAAAGAAAGACTCCTGAGAGAACCAGAACTGCCACTAAAGTCGGCGATATTAATCTTTACAGCAGACCAGGAACCACAGAAAGGTCTTACCTTGATGAAAGGTCCTACAATGTACAATGTACAGAATCGCACAAAATGAAGGAAAAGAGTGAAACGCTTGCAGAAGCTCAAGCTACTTGCAAGAAATGTAAATATTTTCACAAGCCAAAATCCTGCCCAGCCTATGGTAAGACTTGCAGAGTTTGCAATAAACCAAACTATTTTGCAAAGATGTGCAAGGCCAAGAAGACGATAGCCTGTGCACAAACATTGCACACAAGTTCAGAAGAAGACTTTGACCATGAAAACTACTTTATGGGTGTGATCAGTAGCAAAAGAAATACTGGTTTCAAGTATTAAGAATCAAGACTGGAATGTCACTCTGAACTGCAAAGGCAAAAATGTGAAGATCAAGCTGGACATAGAAGCGCAGGCCAAAGCTATCTCCAAACGCCTAGCGGAAGAATTACGAATGCATGTAAATCCAACTTCAGCTAAATGGATAACCTAATCTGGATAGTAAATAAATGTACCAGTTAGTGAAGAAACAACACATCCTTGTTGTTACTAAGGAAAGAAATATAATGTGGAGTCTGTTGTGGCTACAGCCCCATCAGCACAGTTAATTCTTGGCTTGACAACATGCGAGGGCGAACTGGAATGTATAGATGAAATACAAAGTTGCAGATGGAGGACAAAATAAGACCAGTTGTAGCAGCTGCCAGAAGAATACCTCTGGCTCTCAGAGACAAGCTTCGAAAGGAGCTAAGCTGCATGGAAAGTCTTGGTGTGATAGCAAAAGTTGAAGAACCTACAGATTGGGTAGTAACCCCATGGTAGTAGTATAGAAACTAAATGGGGGTCTTAAAATATGTACAGACCAAAAGAGAATTAACGAAGCAATCAAAAGAGAGAACACTATCAGTTACCCCCTCTAGATGAGATGATCACAGAAACAAATGGTGCCAAATACTTCACCAAACTAGACGCTTCCAGCGGATTCTGGGCGATACAACTTGATGACCGAAGTTCCAAGATATGCACTTTTGCCACACCATCAGGAAGATACAGATTTCTTCGACTCCCCTTTGGAATAAAGTCAGCCCTAGATGTCTTCTAAGTCGTGATGCACAAGCACTTTGGCGATTTTAACCCCTTCGTGCCATACATGACGTACCACGTACATCATATTTTTCTATATTAAATAAATAAGATGCCGTACAAGGCGTACATGACGTACCACGAAACCTTTCCTCAACAAAGGGTACCATCTCTACGTTGACAATTGGTACAGCTCTGTACCCCTTCTGGAATATCTACACAGCCAGAAGACTATGTGCACCAGCACTGCCAAGGCCAACAGAGTGCTGAAGCAGCTAAAAAACACTTGCGTTCCAAAAGGCGAGACTGCAGCTTTCTCAAAGGGACCTGTACTTGCTCAAAAGTTTGGGGACAAGCGTTCAGTCCATATGCTGACAACTGGAAATGACAACAGCACCATTGAGAAGCAGAGACCCGGAGGACAGAGGCGCACCATCCCAACATCAATAGATGATTACAATAAGAATATGGGAGGGATGGATCGTATTGAGCCGTATGACGCTACGAGAAAAACTGTCCGATGGTACGTCAAACTGGCCATTCACCTCATCCAGATAGCTGTCTTGAACGGATGGACTCTGTATAAAGACCGAGGAGGAAAAAATGACTTTTTGAAGTTCACAAGGAACGTCATTGCCAATCTTGTGTTCAGAGATGGTGTCGTGGTCACAGAAGACAACGAAGACCTCGCTCGGCTCACAGGCCGACATTTTATATATGAGCTTCCCCCTTCTGCAAACAAACTGCGCCCACAAAAGAGATGCAGAGTCTGCTTCAAGAGAGGACAACGCAGAGACACTCGCTTTCACTGTCCCACCTGCCCCAGCCCTCCCGGACTGTGCCTTGGTGAATGCTTCAAGCTATATCACACCAAGGAGGCATACTGGGAGTAGTACACCCTAATTGGATTAGTATCCTCTGCATCAGCGTAGACTATGAGCTGTCAATTCTTGGTGAGTGGTACAAAATTTTACTAATTGTGTACAAATTTAGAGTAGATTATGCTGCTTTCGTCTCTTTCTTTACTGTTCTGGCCGCCATCTTGTTTTTCAGTGACCTTGACCTTAACTTACATCATCTTAAAGCTCATTCATTTCTGAACACAAAAATACATACTTTTATACATATATTTCTTCAAATAAGCTCCCCATTGTCCGATTTCTAGGGTGTGTCCATATTCTTGAAATTTCCCTACCGTTTTACTAGCTCAGATTTGTGCGTGGCTCGATCACAAAAAAAAATTCCGTCACGGAAGGGTGCTTAGAAGGAGATTTGTGCATTTGGAGTGAAACATATGATGAACACATGGTTTGGCTCAGACATGTCTTTCAACATGCAAGAAGGTGTAGAATCAAATTCGATAACATCAAGTGTGACGTTCTTAAGAAAGAGCCGAAGTATCTTCGTGACATTCTCACAGATAGAGGAGTCAAAGCAAACCACGACAAAAATCTCAGCAATAGCAAAGATGCCAGCGCCAGAAAACAAGCAAGGACTCATGCGGAATTTCCTGGGAATTGTGCCTAACATGTCAGAACGCACAGCACCAGTCAGAGAGTTGCTTCCAGATGATGTACTATGGCAATGGCTACCCCATCATGAACAAACATCCAAGACATACAGGAGATCCTCATAACAAGTCCAGTGTTTAAATACTTCGACCCCAAAATAGAAGTTGTTGTGACAGCTGATGAATGCAAAGACGGATAGGGAGCAGCCCTCCAGTAAGAAACTAAAGTTGTGGCCTAGTACAGTAGAGCCTTAACAAAGGCAGAGAAGAACTAGGCCATGGTAGAAAAAGAGATGTTGGCAATAGTGTTTGCACTTGAACGATTTCATCAGTTTGTGTATGGTAGACAAGTCCTGATAGAAACTGATCATAAACCGTTAGGAGCCATACACAGCAAGGAGTACAATGTACAGCCAGTGCCCTACTCCGCGGGTGAGATTTCCGTCACGCTTAGAAAGCCAAGACCGGCGCCATATTTGGACCAGAATCAGCCAGCTGAGACATCATGGTTCACTGCTGCTTTTTTGGTTGCAACAATAATTCCAGTAGACAGAAGAATAAAGAAGCCAAATTTAGCTTCCACAAGTAAGTAACACTTTTCATTCTTCTTGGATCTACTATTGAATGTTAATATTAACTACATTTAGAGCTAGATTAGACTATCATTAGATCTCTAGACCTATCTAGATCTAGAGGCGGACTAAGCCTGCTCCTCTCGCTCCTTCGTTTGTTACCCCAGTGTGTTAAAAGGCTTCCACTGAGTATAAAAAGACATCTTTTTGAATTACAGTGCCGATGATAAAACTTCACAACCTATGAAATTGCTTTAACTTTTTTTCATGGTAAAATAACAAATAAGATGTAAACATTGACACTTGTCATGTCAGATTGCTAGGACTAGGTATAGGAGTCATATATTTTGGAATTGCTCATTATACTGGTATAGGTAAACAAAACACAAATCAACGCATATTAAGTAAAAAGGATCATCTTATTATTGTCTCTATTTTATACTGTTATTGTTATCCTCACAATCATCATAGTTGTTGTTGTAATTATTATTATCACTATTGTTAGTATTATTATTAATACTATGATTATTATTATTATTATCACTATTGTTTTTATTATTATTATTATTATTATTGTTATTATTATTACTACTACTATTGCTTTTATTATTATTATTGTTATTATTATTTCCATATTATTATGTCTTTCAGGTTCCGTGAACCGTCCCACCCTTGTTATGCTGCATGGCTTGCAAAGGTCAGCAGAATCAACCCAGATGCTTCAACTTGGGTCCCCAATAATCTAACGAAGATATGCATTTCCCACTTCACAGAGAAGGATTACTACGGAGGTCATGGCAAAGCTGAACTAAAACCAGACGCCATTCCTTCACTGTTTCCAGCGCATCCTAAGCACAAACAAACTAGCCAAGCACGAAGGAAGTCACCCAAGAAACGACTTTTTGCAGAGCCAGTGTCTACACCTGAACCTCCGGTAAAGAAGGCTTCAATCGACAAGGAACATTCATATTCATATGAATCAATGGAGGTTCATCTGGAAGTTACAAAGAGAAAATTGGAACTATCAAACACAAAAAAGAGGAAAAGGCAGCCCATCTGAGGAGTGTTAAAAGGAAAGTAATGAGAAGAGATGCCAAGATTGAACGCCTCATACAGGACCTAAAGAATACAAACCTTCTTCAAAAGGAACAGGCTGAACTTCTGGATCATAATTTTGATAGAGAGACTAGGGCAATCATCGAAAATGAGCTTCAACACTTGAAAAAGCCTGCAAACAACCATACATATTCAGAAGATGTAAAATTATTTGCTGTCAGTTTGCATTTTTACAGTGCAGCAGCTTATGAATATGTGTAAAAGCATCTTCACCTTCCTCATCCTAACACACTCCGGTGCTGGGCATCATCTTTCAACGTTGAACCAGGCTTCCTTGCTGACGTCGTCGCTGGGCTAGAGCGGCAACTGAAAGCAGATGCCAACACGGAGGATGTTGTCATGATGTTCGACTCCATGAGCATCAGGAAGCAAGTGGTATATGATCAAAAATCTCAGAGATACGTCAGTTATGTCAATCATGGCCATGTTCAAATTGCTGCAGAGGACACACTGGCCTCGGAGAGCTTGACCTTCCTTGTTGTCGGCCTAAAGAAATTGTTTAAAATGCCCTTTGGTTACTTCATGATAGGGAAAATTGATCTACTCAACAAGCTCAGCTGGTGAAAGATGACATCTCTATTCTGACAGAGGCTGGCTTCAACGTTGAGGCAGTAGTCTGCGACGGCTCCTTCACCAATCAAGCTACTGCTCGTCTCCTTGGTTGTGATTTCAATGTCACGGCCTTGAGAACCGAGATCGACCACCCTACCCAGCCTGGGAAACCAGTATCATTCCTGTTCGATGCTTGCCACTTGCTGAAGAACATTCGAAACTGTTTGGAAGACTTAAAATTTTAAAGTTTCATGGGGAAATGATCAAGTGGAGCTATGTCGACGAGCTGCACAAGCTTCAGAGCACAACTAATTTCCATCTGTGCAACAAGTTGAGAGGTGCCCACCTGGATTATCCTAAAAACAAGATGAATGCACTTGCTGCACAGATGCTCAGCTCGCCAATGGCCACGGCAATCGACTTCCTGCGTGACGACCTGAGCCTACAACAATTTGAAGGTAGTGAGGGTACTTGTAAGTTTCTGCGGTGGTTTGGCCATTTATTTGACATTTGCAACAGTAGTAACTTCACAGCAAAGGGATTTAAGAGCCCTATCACATCATACAATTTGCACAACAAGTGCAGAACTATGAGAGAGGGTATGGAATACATTCAGTCCATCACGGATGCTTCTGGAAGGCCCATCACAATGGGAAAAAGAAAGACAGGGTTTGTGGGATTTCTGATGACCTTGCAGTCAACACAGAAAGTTGCTGAGAGGCTGTTGGCTTGCAAAGGTTATAAATTTGTTCTAACCTACCGCCTTAGCCAAGACCATCTTGAAACCCTCTTCAGCAGAATAAGGCGCAAAGGAGGTTGGAACAATAACCCCAACATTCTACAATTCAAGTTCGCACTCAGGGCTCTTTTGATGAAATATGGAGTGTTGGAATCGAAAAGGGGAAATTGTGGTGCCACAGTCCTCCAGCACAAGTGTAACAAACACTGCCACTCTACAAATAGTCAAAGATCAACCACTCTCTCCCACTTGTAGAAAACAGGCTTTTAGAAGACCAGCCGATCTCTGGTAAATATGAACACCCAGAGTCTCTATTCAAAATGGTTCTGTCCCGACCAGGTCCATACCACCACCACGTCATGCACTACATGTATATCTCTGGATATATTGAAAGAAAGGTGAGAGAAAAGGCCAAGTCTCTATTTTTTCACACATGCAGAGTATGAGAGAGAATCCAACTTCTCACACCTGACCAAACGTAGAGACAATGACGGACTACGCCATCCTCATCGAGATGTTGTGACAGTTGTCACTAAATCGGACCAAGCACTCCGCCACGTATTGTGCACAGATGAAAAAGGACCTTTGAGGAGTGTCAATAATAAGACCATAACTGATATTCCTGTGCACGTGATTGAAACCTATGATGGAGATGTTTTTGACATTGACCACCCAAACGACACAGAGAGTCACATTGAAAACGAGGATAGTCACAAAGTGCAGCTGATAAAGTTTGTTAGCAGCCTATTCTACCGCCTCGTCCTTCACCACCATGGGAAATTATATACTGAGAGGTATATTCAAAATGATGCCTGCACAATGAGGCATAGACTAAATAAAACTGTGTTGTTCTTGAACCAATAACTCCGAAGTACTTTGTAGGGCAGTGAACTGGCCAATGACTGTGAAACCGACCAGTACGGGATTGACGCTCCCGCCCTCCACGAGTCTTTGTCACTAAAACTACAGTAAAAGTGACCCTGAATCATGCTGTGCATAGCTGACAGTCATCTTGATAAAAAGGCTCAACAACAAGGATTAATATATGATGCAGTGACTGGCATGGATTATTACAGAAATCACGGTGAGTAATGTCTGCCTAATTGTTTAAAAAAGCATGAGCGGGCGACGGAGGGAGAGGCGGCGCAAATTCACCAGATGTTAGAGGAGTGGGAATAAATGGGAGGGAAGGGGAGAGGCACAATCAAAATTTCAATAATAGCACATATTATTCAACCTCTCTACTACGCTAATTCTTATTACATTATAATTGGGAGCGCAGACTATCGAGAATATATCAAAAAGAATAAATGCAAGATGTAGGTTCTCTTGTATCATCCATCATTCCATGACAAGGACACAAAACAAGGATTATGAAAACCTCTAGCCTTTTAATTCTTTGACAGAACAAACAATAAGAGTAGGCCCCATAAGGAAAAGAGATAGTAAAAGGTATTAATTAAATAAACTATGGGGTGGGGGCAGTTGGTCCAAAAGTTATTAAAAATTGAATGGTAGAATAAACGAATGGTGATGGTTACTGGTCTTACTAGATTAATTAAAAAAAAAGTATTTATTATAAATATCCTACCACTGTGTACAATATCATTAAAAAGAAAGTAGGAAAAAAAATAATCCTATTGTGTTAGCCTACTTCTAGGCACGTTTTTTATTCTGTATCTATGCTGCGGCCTCACCCTCTCGCTCGCAACTGGTTGCAACATGGCGCCGGCGCAGGCAGCCTAACGTGGCCATGGGGAGACTAACCGGCGAAGAGAGCAGGCGGATTCTAGCCTATTAAGGGTTTATTTCTATGCGTACAGCAAATGTCCTGCAAAAACTCAACGTTTCTTGCTGAGGCTTCTGGCATATGAATGATGTCATAATAAAATGTAAGAAAGGTACAGAACAAGTCTGCCTGGGATAAACCAATTGCAGTATCTGCAGTGTAAACCATATGACTACGAGAGATACTGCACTTGGTTTGTCTTCGGCAAAAGTATTGTCTGGCCCATTGTCAGGGCCAGTAGACACAGAAGCTGATACATCTTCAGAGATCCCAGAAGAAGAAATCATCGCCTTTGTAAATATGGTTATGACAGATAAACCTGCAACTGGAACAAATTGGAGAAGAGCAACGGTTAGATCAACAATGCCACATGTTGAGACACTTCATCAGAAGAGGATGGCGAACAACAATCAAAGACGTTCCAGAGATGGTTAAACCTTATTGGACATGCAGAGACAAACTGACTGTCTGTGACGATATCCTGATCAAACGACAACAAGTAATAATCTCAAAGTCAATGCAGAAAGAGATGCTCATGAAAAGTCATGAAGGACACACAGGCATTGAAATAAACAAAGAGAGCGCCCGGCCACATATGTTTTGGCCAGGAATTTCCAAACAAATAGAAGAGCTGTTGAGAAAAATTTCATAACTTTAATAGTTTCAATAAATCTGAAAATTGACCATGGGACCTCTATACCCCAATTCCCCTCATACCCTATTCAGAGGGGTGCCGCACTTGCGCTTAAGGGCCATTGCAGCAGCCAGAGGCATTTTTTTCTTTTTTCCCCCCCCCTCTCCCCGCTTTCTCGTTAATTTAGCGCAAATAGCAGAAAACTAAAAAATGGCAGAAAAAATTTCTCCATTATTGAGCCTCAAAACTACTAGGTTTTGGTGCATATCTCTAGAATGATGCATTCCCCTGCCTATAAGTATAACTGAGTTTCTTTTGCCAATATCCAAACTCGCAGAGGGTGGCTTTTTAAACATTTTGGATTTGGAGAAAATTTTATAAGATGGGTCTCAACACTTTTTAAAGAACACACTGCTCTTGTTAAAAATGGCAGCTACCTGTCTCGAAAATTTCAGATAAACAGAGGAGTGAGGCAAGAGTACCCAATATCACTGCTTATTTTCCTTTAAGCAGCTGAAGTACTGGCACAAAGCATTAGACAAAATAATCGCATCCATGGGATTAAGTTACCGATGTCAGACAAATCAATAAAAATTAAGCAATTCGCGGACGACAACACCTTATATCTAAGAGATATTATAGATTTTAGAGAGGCTCTCTCGAAAAAAAAAACCAGTTTTCGTTATTTTCTGGTCTTCATCTAAACCAGAATAAATGTCAGACACTAGTAATGGGTCAAAACAGAACACTCGGAAAAGAAATCTCTGGCATAAAGTGTGTGGACCTAGCAAAAATCCTAGGCGTCTATTTCAGAACCAAGAAGCCTCCGCAAGCAGTTGAAGAAGACTGGACAAAAAAGATAGAAACCCAAGAGAAGACATTCTTGGTGGAGTAGAAGGGATCTGTCGGATTTTCACACTAATTTTATTACAATCTAGTTTGGATATTTTGAACCCTATGAGAAAAAAATTAACTTTAAATTATCCAAACACTGAATAATAAGTATACATTACAAAAGAACAATTTAATCAGTAATCTGAATAAAGTTTTAATCAAGCAAATATTTGAAAAATATACAGGTTTGAATTATGTTGACTCAACTATAATTTCAATACTAAATCAATGCAAAGCTCTAAAAGTAAAAATGATGTGTATGTAAAGCCAGAGGGTCTCTATGTATCACCGCAGCACCACGTCAAGTCTGCGGGCAACTTCTATTCGGATCAAACTCTGAAGTTTCCACGACATGGAGTACGGAAAAGCCAAGCTGTGAGACTGAAAGTGAAGCCTGTAGCAACGACTGGTGCGGCCTGTCTCAGGCTCTGCATATTTGTCCATAAGTGAAACTTTCACAACACAGTCCTGGGCAACGTAGCGAATGACCTCTAGCAGTTCAGTCTCGTCAAACTGCTGTGTGCTGCTCTCCCAGAAACTTAGGTCGTGGAGAAACTTCATTGGGTACAGGCTCACAGCCTGGTACTGATCATGTGACACAGACGGGTGCAAAGCTGCAAACATTTTCAGTTGATCTAAGACTTTAGAACTGTCTGACCATAATAGTCTAGGATCTGGAATATTCCTGGCTTGGCAAATTATAGAATCAAGATGCAGAATAGATACTAAAAATTGGTGGGATCCATGTGAAGTTGCTTTTAATATGATACCAATAGGTTGGGAAACACTGTCTGTCTGAATTTCTTTCCTGTATACAAGCTTAACAACCTTGATTTCCAGCATACCCTCTACCATTACTTTATTAGAGTTTGGACAAGGATGTGTTTCTAGCAGAGAATTATCTCTGAACACAGTTGACTTCTGCAGACAAGAGAGAAGGCTTGATGATATCATTTCAAAGTCAGTGTTGTTATTCCCACATACTGCAGACTCAGCAAGGTCTTCAGAAACGGATGAAAGTTTATGAATGAACCCAAGCTCATGGTACACTTGGAGTGTGTTGGACACGATAGGCCGAGGTCTGCAGCACTGGCCAGCCACTGTTATACTGTGACCTACACTAAGGTCTGCATCAGACACTTCTTGTGCGGCAAGTAGATGTGCTCCAGTAGAAGAAAGGTTCTGGGTTTCCCCAGAGTTTTCACTTAAGACTGAACACAACGAGGTGAGGGACTCCAACAGAGAGACGCGGTGATGGAACACTTTGTCACAGTCTGCCACAGGCTGCTCGTTATCTTCAGAGAAATCTGCAGCACAAGATACACTGTCCTGATCTACAACTCTTTGGTCATTTGATTCACTTTCAGTTTCAATATTTACCTCGTTATCTTGCTGACCAGTTTTTGCAGAACTTTTTATGAAAACATACACAGACTCGTTGTTGTCAGGAATGAACTGAGTGAGGAGAGGCAAGCAATCTGAAGAATTTGAAGTACTTTGACGAGTTTCTTCACTTTCGCCAACTCCATGTGCAAATTGCAATGATGCTAATTCTCTCTTACGCATCAGATTATCATCATCCTTCTGTTTCTTAATTTCTGTTAAAGCATCCCCATCCCCTGAACCTGTGGGAAGGTCTGAAATCGTCCCCAGAGAATGAAGGCCTTCAACACCAGCGTCTGATTCGGCTGTACTTGAGCCAATGCATACGCTCGACTTGTACCCTGGAAGAACAGCATCCAGATAGCCACTAGGAAGTTTTGTGCTGGAAAAACACTGGCCAAGACTAAGCTCTAGCTCTTTCTTTACCCAGCCGATGGGACTATCCTCTTCTTCTAGAAGGTTTCTGAAAGTAGATTATATACAAAGAGTAAATATGTCTTGTGTATTGTTGATCAAGAAATTTAAAAAAAAACAGTGGTGAAAGAAAGGAAGGAAATTTGCAAAATAGTACATGTATATAAGAATATGCTGACTGTAAATAATATTGTTCTAACTTTTCAAATTAGTATGATTTCTCATGAAACAAATAATCGGCTCAATAGAGGTTTTATGCTATAGTATCATAAATTAAGATTTGCAGATTGTCATTTTCTTTTTATTCTGATTTATTCACAGATTGTTTGATGGGTTAATAACTAGCTGAATCTGTTTTATATTTATAGTCAAGTAAAATGTCTAATGGAAGGAAATTTTTTATCTTAAAATTGTAATTTAAAAAAAATTAAAAAATGAAAAATTACCTAGAATTTCTAAATGCGACAGACCTCACTTGTGTGTACAAATTAAATTCATGAGCGCATTTCTTGCTCTTGCTACTTGTTCAAATATTGCTATTTAATTTTGAACAATTCATTTCTCCAAGCTTCCAGGGTTAAGCAGTGCAAAAAATTATAAAAATTTATTGGAGAGGTATTATAGTTTTTTTTTCATTAACTTTGTGAAATGCAATATAGTCCACTTATATCCACAACTACTTTATCAACCTTTTGAAATGTCGACAAGTAGTGCTGTGACAGAACTTTTTTCTATATAGTGTTTCTATACAATATTTGATCCACTTTTCCTTTGATTTTTTTTTTTTGCTTTTTCAACATGCTGACTACTCAATTCATTTCACAAAAACATAAAAGAACCAAATAAAATAAATAAAAAAGAAACAAGTTAATTGCTGTACAAAAAATGGTTTCATTATTTATGAAGAAAAAAAACCAAAGGCTGACAACACAGAAAAACAAATGTCTTTCAAGATTGTTTCCTGTTAAAAAAACAAAACAAGGCAAGTAATCAGGCTTTATTCATCATATTCAAGCCGTTGACCCTTTTATTTATCAACATTCTTATATATCGACATTATATTGGCCTCCAAAAGCATGTTGATATAAGTGGATTACACTGTAAGTATTGAGTAGAGCTCAACTATAGCGGCACCCGCTGCAGCAGGACCATCCCCACTGTGAGACTTTGGAGGAATCATCTCTGCATGGGTTAAAATGGGAAGGGACAGGCCTGAACTTGGATAGTGGGAGAAAATCCATGAGCTTTAGAGAAATTATAGTAAGGATAAAGCAACAAACTTTTCCATTTAAGCCAAAGACTGTAGGCAGGCCACTCTGGGCTTAGCTCATACCCAAAGGTTCATGCATGCCTTTGTTTGTTTCCTTCATGAGTTTGTCAGCGCGCATTTTGAGGTGAAGGGAGTTGGGTGCTGAAGGTGTGTGCGGTGTTGTCATTGGCCTATCTAGTGATGATCTAGAGACGCACTGCAGGCTTAGATCAAAATTTCCAATACATGTGTATCTAAGCTTAACATAGATACCTTTATGATCTGTTGATTTTTTTGCTAATTCCTCTTTGAATTCCTTTTGTGAGAACTTGCTTTCAGCGGGATTTTTCTTCTTAAACAAAATTTCCTTGTGTAGACAAGTTCTATTGTAGTCTCTGCGAAGAAATTCTTGATATAAATTTTCCAATATATTAAAAAACTTCAGTTTTTCTTTCTATTCAAACACTATCGCTAGTAAATTAGAAGGTGGCAACAGAATTGACCAGCACATAATCACCTTTTTAATTTCTCTGCTATGTAGTGTGAGCAGGAATAGGTTGTCCCCCCTAACTCTACAGAGCCTCTCGCCACAACACTCTCCACAACACTGACCATGTTGGCTTTTTCGAACACATGGACCAGACTTCCTTCGGTATCAAAACTTTTATCTTGAAATCTGAGAAATGAAACAATAAGGTAGGTATTAATTGTATTTCTGTTATAAAAACTTGACTTTGAATTGTATGACGCAAAAAAAAGGCCTATACGTTAATATATGAAAATGTATTATTTGAATCCAAGATCATCATTTATTTCTCTTTATTTTGATTGATTTACTGATAGCTTGATGGGTTAACAACTAGCTCAATCTGTTTTATATCTATTGTCAAATACAATATCAAATAGAAGGATAGTATTTTTCTTGAAAAACAAAAATTGTTTTAAAAAATGAAAAATGTAAAACTTCCTAAAATTTCTAAACGCAACGGTGTGTGCTCAATGCTTATCTCTTGGTCAGGTATTGACAGTTGTTGTCTCTCCAGGGTTTCACTTTAAGTCCCGTGACAAAAACTAACAACAAAGACGTTTACACTGGATAACTTGAAAAATTGAGGTCTGAACCTCTTATAATTCTAAATTCTCATAATTCCAAGTTGTCTGGGTGTGAGGTTTAATTGTTTTCTTTGGCTTAGTTACAAGTCACAATTCAAAATTACCCTACCTCATATTGTTCAATGTGACTTATAGTTACAGTTTTCTTCTGTTCTATACCTTAGCAGTTTTACTTCCAGAAAGCGTGAAAAGCTTATAAAGAACACTCATGCAATGTTGCCATCCTAGAACCCATACAGTATAATTATCTTTAGCCCTTAAAATGGGTACACAAGAAGGAGTTGTAAAGCAGATAATTGTCCAAAGAGAACAGATGTGACTTCTTGATTATAATTTGAATCCTCTTAATTTGAAGCTTTTGTCCGTTGATTAATTTTTCTCCTGTAATTAGACCCACCTGAAACCAACACTGTGGTACTCTGGGAAACTGTCAGCCTCAAAGTGAAAAATGTCTGCCAGGACAAATCCAGCGTTGGCCGCCATAGCAAGAGCCTGCCAGCTGTCATGCCAGGACCTCTGGGGTCGGTCAGCGGGCGTCCCTCCTTGACCTTTGCATAAAGTGACCATAACGTGACCTCCAGGAGCCAGAACCTGAGAACAGCTGCACAGCGTAGGGCAAAATCTTTTTATCTGATCAATTCAAAACAGTTTAAATCTTCCTATGTTTCGATAACTTTCTCCCTTTCTTTATACTATTAAACCTTCTTAAGACACCCTTGTGAAACAGTAAAACATAACTAAATCTAATAATGCTCTAAGTGTCTAAACCTTGGATGCCCTCAAACCCAGATGTTATTTGTATTGAAACCTTTATCTAAACAAAGTTAAGAAAGCTTGAAATTTAACACTTTAGCGGCCTTTATTGTTTCTTTTACACATTGTTCTATGCTCTATGGGCAAATGTTGGGCCATGCTAGTCTATGGGTTTATTCATCTTAGCATAGGTGCCACTTCATAATGTTCAAAAAGGAGGAACTTTACTATAGTTAATTAACAGATGATGCGACCGCCAAAGGCGGGAGCTTATCTTGGGGGGTCCTGGGTTATGCTCCCCCTGAAATTTTTTTAAAACTACCCCGCAAAAGAAGCAATTTGAATATAATTTATAGAGCGCCATCACAGGGAATTAGTTTCAAACTTGAAAATGTATAATTCCTTTTTAGACACTTTGCTAGCACTAATCCCTTTATTTGATTGGAATACATTAGGCCTACATGTGTTTTCCCTAGAAATGAAAGGCCCTGGTGCTAATAGTATACCACATGCAGCACTAACATATCTCAACATTTAGACATTCACCAAAACCTGATTCTTTTTATCAAAGAAGTCTCTCGACCATTTTTTAAAAATAATTATTTGTTATGTTTAAAAAAATATCTGGGCTGAGATCTTAATTCAGGAAGTGGTGTTCAATGCTCCCTGTAACCTTTCATTGTTTGACAAAATTATTCTAAACTAGATGATAGAGGTCAACACAATAAGCTAAGTACATGATAAGATATCAGTATTTGCGGTAGACTATGTGTAAAAGATTAAAAATCCACATTGCCGGTTTATTTAGATCTCTATCCCATTTTCCATTGTCCTTGGCAGATAAAGATTTCTGGATGTTATCATGGCTTTCAGTTTACACCCATATAGTCTACGTCTGCATTGCTGCCTAAAATAAATTTGCATCCCTCGGAAAAATACAAATCTACGACTAAATCAGATAATGTTAGATGTGAAAATGTATAAGTTAGAACTATAAAAGATCTAGAGTACTGTTTTCTGTCTACTGGTTGGGTCGGTGTCAGTATAATGTGACCGGCTGAGGCTAAATCATGGTATCCCCGCTAGTCTCTGGGTGGCAGCCCGTAAATTGTCATTGGGACCCAAGCCCTGAGAGCACCTTTGAAGTGGAATTGGGCTTGTAAAAATACCCTTCAATCAATCAAACTGTTTTCTGTCCGGTGAAATTTTTATGATAATTATGACCTACAATAGAGGTACTCTGTAGCTGATCTTCATCTAGTACATCTGCCTTGCTTGGCTAATACAACATTGCTGTAGAACCTTCTTCTTACGTGTACTATGCTGTGCTATGCGCTAGTGCTGTTTAAAGTTGACCGAGGAGTATAAGTTCGCAAACTGTTTGCATATCGGTAGACCTAGATTACGAAGTTAAGAATCCTTTTTTACGAGAACTGTCCCCTCTCGAATTCTGTTGTTCTAAGCTTAACCCGCGCAGGTACATTTTACACTCTCTCGTTCAAGCAATTCCCAACTACCTCCGCTATTTTTTTGCTTCGCGGATGAGATTGTTATGCAGGTT
>BMAT01011344.1:18743-28843 GCA_019649035.1 Elysia marginata
GTACTTTTCCAGGATTCCTGGAATTCCAGGACCGCACGGGAACCCTGGCACATAGCATGACCAGGGAACTAGACCAAAACAATGTCTTACTTCGTTACACACACCTGAACCTATTTCATGCACTACTCTATCCTGAAGCCTGTGCTATTCAAGGGAAATTTTTTTTTCATTTGAACAAAAACTTTTTGTCTTGGACAGTCTTCATGCAGAAGGCAGCTCATGCTCCGCAGGTTAAAAGATAATCATTAATCATTAAATGTGATGATCTTAACTAAAAGATGTTATGAAAACAGTTAGAAAATGCTATGCATTTATGCACAGATGCAGGTGACTTGTGCCCAAAAAGCAGGAAAGTCTAAACACCTCTACACAGTGCTCCGCCCAGCACAGATAACCAACAGTTGCCCCTATAGAATCTTCGATAGATCCAATAAAAAGGGGAGATAAAACACTGTACAAGGACCTACACCGTATTAGAACCTGACAGTAGTGTTTGATTTTTTTTTTATTTCAAGTTTGGTCCATTTTCTTTAATGGACGATTAACGTTTTTTTTTCAATCTTTCATGAAAACTGATCAAACTTGGAATTTTCAGCAAAAATCAGAAGACTTGCATTCCTGAATTTTGTTTTATTTGACAAGTTTATGGACAAGATACTTCCCCGACATTTGCCCTCACCTTTGCTAGCTTGAAAGGTTGTTACAACGCTGGTATTGGGTGATCTTGACATGGTGGTGGTGGTGGTGGTTGTTGCTGCTGCGGTGACTGTGGATGCTACATGCGAGCTGGTAAGAGAACTCGCTGCTGTGCACGTCATGTTTGACTTGTGAACTGAATTTAAAATAAAAAGGAAAGAAAAAAATTCATTTATTTACGCAGTATCTTTTGCTGAAGTCACAAGCTGACCCTTCCATTATGGAAGACTGGTGGTCTTCGAGCCCTAAATAAAACAAAAGCTTTCACGTTTCCAGTAATTTGGTAATTATCAGTTCATCAGGTAACCTATATATGATGTAACTAGGTGCTCAGAGAGTTTTAGTTGATTAGGCCCAATGTGAGAAAAAAAAAACCACTTTTTATTTACTCTTGTTGTCATAAATTGATAACTTCCGCTAGGCTCACCTGATGGGGGAAGCCCGGAGTTAACGCTGCTGTTTGTGATCAGCTTCAACAACTCCTGGCCCACGACAGTCGCACCTTTGCTCTGTTTGCTCCCTTGTCCAGGACCCGTTTCTAGCTGCGTACTTGCTGCCACTGAAGACGAGGTCACCAGACCTCCAGATTTTTCCTTCTCGCCACTGGACGAGCGGCTACTGCCGTTGCCAGAACCCCCCGTGTACTTGATAGTCCAGGGTGGGGCGTGAGCCGTTCTTTCTATGGTGAGAGCTACTCGATCTGTCTGCCCTTCAACTAAGGTGGGGGTCAGGGGTGGTCGACCGACCATACCTCCTCCCGATTTGGGTGTCATGGGTGGGAAATCTGTCCACGAGTGAAGGTCAACTTTCTCATCATCATCCTCAGGCCTTGTGCCAGCAGAAGAGATGGATGAAGAAGATCGAGACAGAAGTTTTGATGAAGATCCCAGGGAGTGAGGTGACCTCACAGACACAGCCCTTTGATCTTTCTTCTTCTTTGTCTTTTTCTTAGCCTCGCCTGCTGAATCTTCTTCCTTGCTGCCTTGTGGCCTCTGGGCTGCTTTCCCACCACCGCTTTTGATGGAAGCTGACAAGTGAACTTCCTGTGTGTCAATGTTGACCGAGTGAGACGACAGCACCGCAGCAAATACCTGAGTACCGCATGAGACGAATTTCTTGGCTTGTAGGGGGCTGCTGTAACCGCTATCTGAGTCCTGATCTGCAAACACAGAGTACAAATCTTAGGAATTGTACCAACCGTTAAAATAAAAATAATTGACAACAATAAAAGCATGAGGTTAGAAATGAACAGGAGATTACTACAGCAGTGAACTGTTATCTTTATAATATTTCCTCTCTTTCACATTATACAAAAATCAGGTTATGGAACAAAACAGGGGGGATTGGTTCAACAAAGTCGTAGAAAGGAGGGAAAGACAAAGAAAAAGACAAGGGATCAGCCAGCAACAGAGACACAAAGAGAAAGAATGTGTGTAGAAAAATATAAAGAAAAGAAAAAACTAGCCAGAAATAAGTAACTGGACTGTATTTGGTCTGAAAATTACTATGGACAAATGTTAACAATAAAGAAAAAAAAAATAAAGAAAAGTGATGTCAATAGTATAGAGACTTTCTACCTGTTGCTAACGTTGCAATACCACCAGTACCTTGTTCATTGCTTGCCCTCTGCTTATGCCCACTTACACTTCTGGCATACAGTGGATGTGGCTTCTCTTTTAGGGTGAAGTTGTGAATTTGTTTAGGAAGGTCTAGACAAAAAGAAAAAGACAAAAAAAGTTAAAATGCTGGGGGATTTCCTATCCACTAAATGTTTTTCTTTCTTTTATTGAAATAAAATCACACATGACAATTTAGTGGCATCAGAATTAATCATTTTCGTGTTTTCAATTTCAATTTACCAGAAATTTTATAATCGATTCACAAATTAACAACCAAAGTAATTGATAATGATATAATTAAGATGTAGAGGTAACTGAATTTACTTATAACTGTCTATACATCTATTTTGAAAGGCTGTTGAATGATACTTTCATTTTTCCCTGTAATCAAGTATGAAATACATGTCTAGATAAGCATGAATTTAAAACTGGCCTTTTGGTTGCACTAAACTTATAGTCAATAAACTAGAGAGACTGTTAAATTATCACAACTTTGAAAATTCAGAAATCGTGCAAAATGGAAAATAGGCATTCCTGAAAATAGCCCAAGAGAAAGGCAGCCATGAAAATTCAACAATGTTCAAAAAAAAAAAAACCTAACAAAAGTTAAAACTTTTTCTATGTTACTTGTCTGGGCTGATCTGCTTATGTAGATTGGTGAGCTTGCCCTGTTATCTACGGCACAGCTGGCGGTCATCTGAGTGGCCTGGGTTGAAGAAGTCTGTGGGAATAAGAGCAATGCAAAACTGTTCAAATAGGGTGGAACTTTACATGCTCCTTCTTCAATTGTTTATGTTTTGAAGCCGTATGTATGTGTAAATATCATATCTCTTGCAACCACTGCAAATAATTTGAATGTCAAAAATTTGCATATGAGAAAAGGCCTTCAAAAAATATTTTTTTTTCTTCTCTTTTACTCTACATATTGAACCAAAAGAAGTTCTAATATATTGCTCTGAAAATTTGCATCAAGTTTTTAATATTTGGAAGATCAGAAAAAAAAACAACAAATTATTTAGATGATTTTTTAGTAAAAAAACAGACATGAGTCAAGAGAGCACCTCACATAAAACGAATGTCATGAAGCTAAGACACATGGTGTTTTTGTTTTGGTGATACATAAAGAATAGTAATTACCACAACCAAAGACTTCAAACGAATGGGAGAAACAAAAAACACCAGAAAGTAGATCGAAACAATCTTGCAGACTTATACTAGGCCTTCAGAGGCAAAAAATAGAATCAAAAAGCATAAGCTTTGACTTCCATTTACATTGCGGTTCAGCCCTGCCGAGTAGAGATAATCAAAATTAGAAGTAGTGAACATAAAAATTATTGCATTGATTTTTTTGTTGTTTTTCTTAAAAGACAATTAAAGTCAGTCAAATTTAACACATACTTAAATTTTGGAAATTTTTCTTCTTTTCTTCTGATGGACTAGTGATCTATGCTGTTGGGGTATTTTCAAAAATGTGTGAATTCAAAGTAGCTTTGAACTTGCTCCATCTCTCAGTGCATTTGTTCTTTTCAATACCTCTCCTATTTTTGAATGTAAGAGTTTCCTCCCTGTTCTCGTGGTAAATCCATGCCAAATTTGTGTTTGGGCATGAATGGGATTCAGTCGTGCTCTGAAATGTGGCGTTTTGGGAAGACATTTTGGTCGGATTTGTTACAGTGATCTAATCTTCAACAGTGTATGACAAGTAATTTTTCGATTACTATGACAACAGGGAGAGGAACTCTTACATTCAATAAAAGGAAAGATGCAGAACAAGAAACACACTCATATCGAAAATATTTTCATGCCTTGTGAAGCAAAAACCGCGAGATTTTGAATAACAAGCACTGGCTGCAAGACAAATTTCATGCTGTGTATGGAACTGAGCTGGGTTGCCCTGCTGTGTATGGGACTCAGCTGGGTTGCCCTGCTGTGTATGGGACTGAGCAGGGTTATAGGGGAGGTCTCTCTCACCGCTGTACTTGGCACCGAGCTTGAGCATGTCGACACAGTAGTCTTGGTCGTGGACGGTATAGACACCAGACTTGGCTGCTGCTGCTGCAACTGCTGCTGGGAGTGGAGAAACACAGGGTGTTGCTGTTGCTGATGCTGCTGCTGTGGAGGCGGAGGGACTAGTGGTGGGGGAGCCGATGTCAAAAGCCACGGTGAGTTGGCCATGTGGCCAGGCTGAGCTGCGAGTATAAGGCCTGGGGAGTTATGCAGGCCTGGCAGGGGTAACCCTACTGGGGTGGGTAAGAGGCCTTCACCTTGGAACAAGAAGAAAATTGTGTATTTTTATAGAAGTAATGCAATATCAACAACAAAAAGATATATCCAGGAGGAGCAATCAGTTAAGAGACATCTTTAGCTTAGTTTTTCAGCTAAAGTTTGTTAATTTTCCGTCCCTACAAGATAAGCTCTTGTACTATCCAAAGCCAAAAACACAATATCCAAGTAAAAAAAATCTTATTATTGAGTAGGACTACGGAACAATTGAATCAAACTGGCATAATGTTATCTTCAATACAATTCACCATGACATAAAACAAACAGCAGAGGCCAGTGAAGCAACTGGTCCATGTGCTAGAGGTTTACACATCATCTAATTCGGGTGTGATTTAAGGACCCGGTATTTGATGTCAATGGTTGTAAAGTGCTCTTGCAAATTTCATAAATTTATAAGCACATAAACATTTTTTTTTTGTATTTTATGTTGGTTTTATACCTTGGGGTCTCTCCGACGCCAGCGATACTGCAGCGGCCAAAGGGTCCATGAAAGGCAGGGATCCAAACGCAGGTTGTGGAGGGAAACCCCCAA
Source organism: Elysia marginata (assembly GCA_019649035.1). Taxonomy (NCBI): domain Eukaryota; kingdom Metazoa; phylum Mollusca; class Gastropoda; family Plakobranchidae; genus Elysia; species Elysia marginata. The sequence goes on from BMAT01011344.1 coordinate 23,874, forward strand.
TCAGCTCGGGGCGAATTCCCTGCCATGCTGGCGGCAGCCTCACAGGACCAGGGCTCGGCATGGGCACAGTGTGGGGAAGACCTAATCAAGAATTATATGTTAATAATAATCTCACCAAGAAACTTTGGCTAGAAAATAGTGCGGTGGCCAAGGAAAGATCTGTCAAATCTCCTGTGCAGATATTTTCAGTTTTTGGCATTTTAAAATCATCAATTGTCTCTGAACAAATTGCAATGTACTTTGTTTTATTCTCAGGAAAAGCCTATCAAAAATACTGAACTAGACCCTAAGATATGACTTTACACATGTTGCAAGGTAGAAAAAACAACTAGAGAAAAAGGCCTATAAAGTTTAGAAAACTGAAAAAATTTAAAGCACAGCTGTTTATATCAATATCAAAAGCATTTAATAATCATTTTCATCATCAATTTAGAACCGACAAACTGCCTTTAAAAGTCTTTACAATCTCAGATGTCTGATTTTCAACCTAAAATACCATTCTCTGGATTTATGGTAGATAAAGTTAAGAAAATATCAATTGTCTGTGTATCAATACTTTTAAACACATTAAAAACTTGACTAGAAAGCTAATATTTAGTATTGTTTGTAGCACATTTCATATAGACATCATATTGCTAATCATCAGATTAAGCTAGCTTTTAAAATTTTTTTTCTTGATGAGATAGATTCAGTTGCATCATTCAGGATATCAGCAATCTAGCAAAGTAGTGGATGTTATTGGTAAAAATGTTGTAACTTTCAAAACTTTATCCATTTAATGAATCATAATCCATGGATCATTTTGAAGTTGAGAAGTTTGGATACATTTAGAAAGATTTTTAGACAAAATCTTGGAGAGCATGTTCTTTTCTTCGGTGATTAGTTCAGAACCATGTAAATTATTAAGCTCCGATAAATGACAGGATTGGAGGAAATTCAAATTCTTTTGGGAGTGAAAGCTGTGCTGTGAACATGGAACTCTTGGCCAATCTCTGACTACTTAACTGTGCAAGACTTACTAAACTACAGATTGTTTTACCTTGAAACTGAAGGGGCAAGGGGTATTGGTTTCCTGCATCATTCCTGTGGATTGGAAACAGAATTATTGAACTAAGATGTGCATACACTATTCAACACAGTTAAAACATGATGATTGCAGTCATTGTTAAACAGTAATTAAAAATTCTATAAAAAATAAGAGGGACAACTAAAATAAAATTAATAAATAAACTTATACAACATTTAAGACATAGCGCCAAAGCACAGAGAGAGAGGCGGAGAGAGAAAGGGAATGAAGGGTGGAGGGGAGAAATAGAGAGAGACAAAAAAAGTTAGGAGACAAAGAGAGGGATAGAGAGAGATAAGATTTAGCCTTCGTTAATAATAAGGCACCTGAGCTCCCCATCCAACTGAACAAATGGGAAACAGCTCGTCAGAAACTTTGGGACGTCGCGGACTTGAACAGAAGGTGGAGCCCCTCTCTTGTCACTGGTTAACTCCCCTTTAGCAGTAACTCCCTCAGATCCAGGTGCAGCCAGGGGAACAAACTCTGCAGCATCAGCCGACAGTGACGAAACGACGCCCTGAGACATTTAAAGAATTGCACAAACTCTGTTCAATTGTAAAACATCGATACAAAAGGCTGTGACAAAAGGTCCATTTGCATCTATAGCAAGGCCAGTGAAAAAATTAAATACAGTGGAACTCCGCAATTAAGACCACCCCTCTTATGTGACTTTAATTTTCAAGGCTTCTATCTATATGGGTATAGTAATGATTTAACTCCTGAACTAAGACCCCCCCCCCCCCTTCTTATAAGTCCTGTTTTTAGAGACATTTTCCACAGATATTTATTCAGGGTGTCCACAGTACTATCAGGAATAGAATTAAAGTACATTTCTGGAAAGTTAGAAAACATTGTTTCTTTTTATTTTTTTAAAATTTGTTTGTAACAAAAAGGTTACAAGCGTTTTAGCGTGTCAAAAAAGCCATATGTTTTGGAACATTCAAAAGGCTATCAATACAAAGAAATAGACGAAAAAATGCCAGGATTGATGGAAACAAATTTGATGCATTTTTTTACTTTTATGAAAATATGCAAAAATCTAAATATTATGCCACACAAAATTTTCTTCTATATGCTACAAATATTACTTTGCACATGATCTATTTTGTATCATTTGCAACGGTTTTTTTTTATAAATCAACTTTGCTTAAAATTAAATTCATTATGTACAATGTATGAAAGGTACTGATTGACTAAGTACAGTTAATTATATTGGAGACTGACAAAATGACTCTTTAACTGGTCTAATCTATCCTGTCAACAATACTTTAACTTCGAGTGATTTTTTTTCTACTTTTCATACATTCTGCAATGCCCAGTCCCAGCAGACTCAGACACCACCATTTTGCACTTCCTACTGGTATTGAGATTTTAGAATCATACTTGTAAACCTATTCTCACATTTATAAAGAGAACTATTGAAACCAGGAATCATACATGATGCATCGGCGAAACTTGGTTTAAACTAGTGCATTTCAATTTTTGGATAATAATAAAACCATTTAGAATAGTAAATCTATTTTAGAGGCTTGTATTGCTTGTGACAGAAGAAAAAAAAAGGAAACAAATATCAATTTTTAAAAGGTCGATAGGTGGCTTTAATAGGTTAAACATAGATCTAGATAGACCAATCAGCAATGCATTTTTTTATTTGGCAAAATTAAACTCTATTACTTAGCTACTTCTAATCTAGATCAAGGCATTAGATCTAATCAAGATTTGGAGTCTAGTTTAGATCTTCATATTGATCGGGTAGATTTCTAACTGCACATGATAAAACGCTGTGAATTTTTCGGTTGCGATGGGGGAAAAAAGGATTCTCAGAAATATAAAGTAACAACACTGTCAAAAGTGTCATCAGGATGTGATGTTATGACTTTCTCAACATGCATGATAACGCTGTGGTATAAATTTTAAATGATTGGCCAAGAAAAATAGAAATGGTCACACTCCAAATCTGTTGGTTCAATGGTTGTGATGCAGGACAAAGTTTTAAATTTGGATTTTTCTTTCATTTGTTAAAAGCCCTAAGGTCTTTTTGGGCAAAACTTTTAACAGTACTAAATCATGACGTATCATGTAGTTTAAGAAGGATGCAAGGCAGGGCTTTTATACAGTCTGTCACAGCCTCTTTTAGAAGTTTTGATACAGAACTTTGAATTGCGCAATAAAGGATTCATAAAAAAAGGATTCTGAAAAGTGTGCTGCGCTATAGACCTAGATAAGGCCCAATTTTTATCATAAGCTGCAACTTTTTTTCTTGTTTGCCAATTTTTAAAAATTTATTTCAAAAGCCTGTAAATTGGGCCACTCAACACAAGCAGTGCTTTCAAGGAAAGCCCAAACAAGAGAGTGAGATATAATTATGCTTGGGTTTAGTTTTCAAAGTCTCTTGAGCACATCTCAAGTAAACCTGAGTTGAGTTATTTTTTACAGTTCAGCCAATGAGAAATAGCAACAAAGGAATCTGAAATATATAGTTTTATACCACAAACTAGTAGCTAGCGGGATCCCTTCTTGTCTTGGCTAAATTGAAGAATCGAAACAGGGCCCGTATTCACATAAGGTTCTGGACTTTATGTATTTTTTCCAGACTTCCATTCATTGCATCAAAAAAAGTTCTACACAAAATTATTTACAGCATATTTGTACACACTGAATGCTAAAAAAAAAAGCTAGCAATACTAAAATAACCACTTTTGTAAAAAAAACTGAGATGTTGATCATTAAGGATAAAATTATTATCAAACTCTAAAGTCCAGTGCTTTTTTGTTTGTTCCCATCCCAACACTTTAGGAAATCAGGGGTATTGATTTTAAGATTTAAAGGGGTATTATTAGGCGATTAAATGGAGATTCCATTTATAATTTTTTAAGCTAGAAAATAATTAAGTAAAAATACTAGATTACACAACTCAATCTCAAAGCTAACAAGGTTTTAAAACTAAAAGTATCAAATATTTTCAGTTGAACTAGAATATAGTCTAGATCTAGATTAGGCCTATCGGGAACAAATGAAAAAGCGCCTTATTCAAACTTGACCCGCCTTTGTCGATAGCTGGGGTCTGGAGGCCAAAAAATAGTGTGCCTGTGACTGCGATACAAATACAGTGATTATATACACTGATACAGTGATTAAGCAGTGCTACTGGTAGGCACTATAACTATTGGTCAGTTTTAAAAACAAATCTACTCATTTGTCATACTGTTTCATCGTAGGAGAATGGTGAATGTGGCAGCCAATGTGGTTTGACCTTAAGCCTTAGTACGGCACTGCTTCAAGATGATATTCAACAAAATGAAGCAAATTTAGGTTAAGATTTACTTTACTTTGCAAATCCTTGACCGAGATTTCCAGACTAGATCTAGAGTCAGTGTACCACCACCGACCCCCCTGTGGAAGTAGTCAAACCACCGACCCCCTGTGTACCTCGGTTCCTTTGACTTCAAAATAATGCCTGTTTTTAATCAACTGGCTTCTCAATATTTACGAGACACATAGATCGTTTAGTTTGTTTTCCTTCTGCACCCAGACCTAGCTTCCAAAGGCTCGTGGTTCCCGGTTGAAGTAACATTTTAGCCGTCTGCGTCAGTGCCAGTCTTAAATTTACACTTTTGTGCGTTGTACGAAATAAGCTCTATCTGTTTTCGGTTTCGTCGTATGAAGACCTAACAAGTTTTAACTTACAGTAAATAGTATACAGCAATATGTGCAACCCTTCTCTTTTAACCACTATCATTACGCGGGCAACTGAGGGGGTGTTTATGTCACGGACTCCATTGAGCACCTCAGCCGTCCCCCTATTTCACTGCCGGCCATTTTTTTTAGTGCTCGATTTCTGGACAACGGTTTAAGTCCGCAGTGTCAACTCGCTACTTAAGGCGAAATGGCCGCCATTTTCAAT
>BMAT01011347.1:1179-13269 GCA_019649035.1 Elysia marginata
ATACTTTTTTTTATCTTGTTTCAATACACCGGTAGATTTTTTTTTCTTCTGGAGCTATATGAAAGTACTAAACGGCAGTCCTGTAAATAAATACAAAATAGTCTAGACAAAAATCGATACATGTATGTTAAATAACAATGCTTGAATCAAACAGGCACTTAGGACTTTAAGCAGGGTTTGTTAAATAAAACCAAAGTAAAAAGAAAAAAAAACTAAGACTCCTGGAGCTTGACAATCTTCAGACCCAATACAACAATATGTTATTTAGTTTAATTTTTTTTAATTCTAAGACTGTAAAAGCCCTATAGTGATTATACCACTCACTTAAAATAAAATTAAGTTGCAATATGCCACTGTAGGACTTTGTGCCGTATGGTTCTTTTTTTTTTGCAATAAAACATACAAAGGAGAAGAAAATTGTGTCCATTGTCTGTGTATAAGTATGCTAAAACTAAACAAAGAGCAGAAGTGCCAACCATAACCAACTGGTTTCAGTATTTTGAGACCCTCGTTTCAGTATCTTTCAAAATATTTCTGTACTCAAAAGTTAAAGATTAGACAAATTTATCTGAGAGAGTTCGATATGTAAAAAGGTTACTTGATGAGATGCTAAGTCACAAAATAATGATTTACCAAAGAAAAACAATAGAAAATACATTTTTCTTACTCCAAACTAACAGCACTGAACTGGAAATTTCTGTCTACCTTTTCATGTTTAAATTACCTTAAGTTTTAATAAAATGCTTAGGAAGGTTATGACGGTACTCCTGATTTGAAATTAAATAATTTTTAATGATGACTAAGTACATTTTGCATAGGGCCCTCATAATAAGAACCAAGTTTCCTCCTCATTGTATCGCAGACATTTTTCACCAGCAATGGTTTATTTCAGTACTTTAGGCTTGCCATTAGTACAGTGCTCCAGCATTTTTGTAGTCATTCTAGTACAGTCGGACCAGCTTAATCAGGAAATTACGGGAGAAGGCATCTTTTCCCGATTATCCGGGTTTTCCCGATTTTCCGGGTCTTTGCATTTTTTACTAAAAATTAGACCTTTTGTGGAAATAAATGTAAAACTCAGGCCAATAGAGAGAGAGAGAAAAGAGAGAGACAGACAGAGTAAGAGAGAGAGGGAAGGAAGAGATGGAGACATAGTCAGAGAGAGAGAGAAGTTAAAAGACGGAGGAGAGAAGGAAGAGTGTTTGTGGGTGTAAAGTGGAAAGAGAGAGAGAGAGGGGGTGGGGGGTGGGGGGGTTAGATAGATGAAGAGAAAGTGTTTGTGAGTAAGAAAAAGAATAAGAGTAGGGAGGGGGTGAAAAGGACCGTTTGACTCTGGTTGTGACAAAACACACTTTGTTTGCACCATGTCTGGCGCGTGTCTACCATCTGCCAGATTACCCATGAGATCAAACACAGCTTGACCAATGTCTACCTGGAATGAACTGACCCATGAGACCGTCGCGTGGCAGTTAGACTTCTCGACGCCCCTCCCAAGCATCTTGCTAAACGTCGCCTAAGCAAAGAGCAAACATTTATAGATTAACTGTGTGCTAATTCATTCATTACGCCTGAGTGATGCGCTTTCCCTATGTCTAGACCGCAAATAACATGCCGTCAACACCTGATATTGAAAGTCATTTACAGATTTTTTTCCCGATTAGGGGGGTAAAATTTCCTGATTTCACGATGACTTTAGATAAAAAAAAATTCTGTTCCCTGGGGTTTTTCCCGATTTCACATAAATTCCCGATTTCGCAGGTCTGACTGTACTAAAAATACTGAAATTAGTACGGGTTGGCTGCTCTGAAAGAACCGAGCCTTGTGGCTTCCCCTACCTCAGCCCTCTCTTGCTGGAGCTCCATAGCCTTCACCAATTTCTCCAGATCAGTTTGGTCGGTGTAAGACTTTTTCTGTTCCCCACACACAAAAGCCAGTAGGTCAGTCATGATGCGGCTCTGAGACAAGTCAACTCCTCCACAGCTATGCTGTCTAGCCATGTTGTTGCCACTGCTGCTGCTGCTGCTGCTCCCTTGTGCACCTGGACCTATGGAATTGATTCTCTCCTCTCGCCACCGCAGTCTCCTGAGCACCTCTTTAACTTGCTGCAGAGAATTTAGATGAGCACCTGAAAAATGGGCACATGCATTATGAAATTTATAAGGTTTTATGAGAAAGACTCTAAGTAAAGGAGAGGTATCACAATACAACAGAATTGAACAGATTATGTCTAAAATCAAACAAACAAACTGTAGGCCAAGTCATATCTTGCCTGCATGCTAGATGGCTCAGGCTGAGTTTCTTATACTTCTTTTGATTGGCGGAATGTATGAGTAAGCAGAGGAAGAGTCTAGGTAGGTACTAAATCAAACCCAACATCATAAGAAAAGATCATTTACTCATATTAAAAGACTAGTTTCAACTTACCTAGATGATATCTTGGATTTTGTGAGTGCAATATCGGAGTGCCTATAGCATCTCTTTGGGGAAGTACTTGCTCATCCTGAAATTTTTCATAATAAAATTATGAAATGCTTACATCTTACTAGCTGTCACGTTCCTCAATTTTTTACATAAGGCATAAACAGAGAGTGAAGAGCAAAGGCAACTTTGATTCAATTGACCAAAACATTATTTTCCCAACCCATATAAGCTTAAAACAACCAGACTTTACTGACAACTACTTGTAAATTAGCAGAACAGTGTAATTGAATACTCTCCTTTGTTAAAGGCATGACTTAAGGCCATACATGCCATTTTAATAAGCTTTATAATCAGAAAAGACGAAAGCACTCAGGGAAGAACAAACAGGTTTTCGTAAAGGCAGATCTTGCATTGACCTAATTTTAATCTTGCGCACAATCATACAACAATCAATTTAAATGGAATGAGCAGTTCTTGACATCACTGATTGCTCTGCAGAGGAACCATAAGGAAAAAGAAAGAAAGGAAGACCATGGGGTACCTGGAGGAGATTATTGGAAAAGTGAAAGATTAGAGTCTGGGAAGACATGGAGCGAGCTCGATTGCCCAGGACAGATGTGAATGGATTTTAAATCCCCCTATGCTCCCAAGGGGACCATGGATGATCATATCCTACTTCAGTTCTTTCAAAAAGCCTGAAAAATAAATAAGAAGGCTTGTGATACCTAAATAAGATTTGACCTAACACCACCTGGAAGTCAAGATTTGAGCCCAGAACTACTCATTCAATTTCATCCATTGAACTGATTAGTGCTTCTACAATCCATGTTTTTCAAACGCCAGATCAAACATTTCTAGCTGCTTTGATTTCTAAACATCAATAATGAAGCTTTCAATACACAAAATACTGCAGACGTTTTTTTTTATTACTATATTATAACCAGGAAAGAAAATTACTAGCAATCCTCTTTTACTCATTGTTTGGAGTTCAGAAAACTTAGTCGAAAACAATCCCAGCATGTTTTATTTCCTTCAATAAGATTGTCCCTCTATGCGGAAAGAAGGTTTCTAATTGATTTAAGAAAAACTAGAGTTGGCTGGTTGTTTGAATTTTAATGTCTCTTTTTAACTACAAGGTTATATCAGAGACGGCGCTTGGGACAATTGAAAGCGTGCTGCCACACTGTGATGAACGGAGCGCTGCATACACCACACCCAGTCACATTAGCCTGACACCAGGCCAACCAGACTTAGCACTAAATCCATAATGCCAGACACCAGGCAGATCAGATACTAATACCAATTTTAAAGTCCTTGGTTTGACTCGGCCGGGGATCGAACCCGTATCTCCCGATCTCTGACGAGTGTCTTCACCGCTAGGCCACAGAGCTGGTGAAAAACTAGGGAGATGTACCTTGATAAAAACGGTTGAAAAAACACTTTTTTAGAGAAATATAGGATCCATCACCTGATTTTCTACTGATATATCTGGGAGGCTTCCTTGTCTTGTGAGGTTCCTCCTTGGAGCATCTAAAAAAATCAGGACGGAAAAAGAACATAAAAATAATTATTATTAAAGTCATAATGCCCACACCAAGCATAATTGACATTTACAAAAAAGGTATAAATAAGGTGTTTTATGAGTAATGGTTGCTTCAGACCAAATCAAAACGCTTGAATGGATAGAAAACCTTACAGTAAATGTAATGTCGATATATAAAGTTGGTGGCATAAATAGTAAAACTATTTGATTTTAATTGTCTATTGGATTATTTTAAGTCCACCTAGGTAAAATATGTACTCTATTTGAAATAATAAATATATTCATGGACTTTTCTTTTACCTATTACACATACAGATTGCATTTCAAAAGCAACATGTGGATTTGTGCCATTAAATCCATAAAGAAACACTTGGGGAAAAGGTTTGAGAATGTAAACCTTTGCTAGCAAAGAATACAAAACTGAAAACTGACACCAAACATTTGAAAAGAAAAATTTATATCTGCATGGTTCGTTTTTTGTTTTGTTTTTTGTTTTTGAGATATCAAATGTATCAGAAATTCAAAACACATACTACAAAACAGCTAAATAAATTTTAAAGAGAAATATCTGGTACAATTTCACCTTCTGATGCCTCAGTCTCGCGGGCTGGTTTTTTAAGCAGATCTGAAGGATCACCTCCTATCAATAAGGAATGAAAAAGAAGCATTTATAGCATATGAGGAACACATAAGCTTTTGTGGATGTTATTTTTCAAAACTGTGATAAAATTAACGTCAAAAACTTTTTGATATATTCTTTAAATGTGCAGAAAAAATTTTCTCATACTTTGTTCGCTGGGTACTACATCATATCACTAGCTAAAATTAAAGCTGAGGTTTTTTCTTCTTTCAATTCCATTTTGCATTAATAGTCTTTCCATGTCATAACATGCTGACAATTGCTGACATATTCTGAGTATTTTGCACCATACAAAGGGCTGTTGGAAATCATATCACCTACGATTAAGAAACTACATATTTACATTTATATCTTAATTCTTTAAATTATCTATTAATATATCTTTCTTTTTCTCAAGGTTGAGAAGGCTGAGCAAAACCAAGATCTCAAAGGATGAAAATGCTAAATTCATTCAGATCAACATCTGCATGTAACATTGAAGCAACCTACTGCACATGTGTAGAAAAAGGATTAACTATATGTTTTAAATTTGCATAAAAGTTTGCTAAAAATTGGTTCAAAAATTGGAAAAGGTGTGTTAAAATATACTTGCAATGGTTACTATACAACTGAAAACGAAGTTTTCCAGACTTTGGTATTTACATTTTTCAAGTTTAAAAGAAAATCAAGAAAAACTTCTTATTTCTACCTCTTTGTCTTTGTAAAAATACACATGATATTGTAAGATGTAGAGGCCTTTTACCAACTTTTGGTTGAAAATTCAGTTCATTTATGTTTACCTCGATATCAAGAATCATGTACGAGTCTAATTGAAAAAAAAAAACAACTGCAAATTGCAAATTTCAGAAAACAAGTCTTCAATTTATTCTGAGCATTTGAAAAGAGACTTGCACATATTTTCCTTAAAAATCTTTCCATCAACAACTTTCCTTTCTCCTTTTGTTGTAGTGCTTTATTATTGCAGACAAGTTCATTTCTTTTTTTTTTTCCATAACCCTAGAACTATTGCACTTAATAATTAGAAAATTACCAGAATTACACAGCAAAGAAAAAAATACAATGGACATAAATAATGTGATGTAAAAAGTTCATCATATTTTTCTTGAGGAGTTTACAAAATAGTGATCAACTGGCTCCAGTGCTGTGATGCCCTCATTTCAGTATTTTCCAAGGCATTTCACAGCAAGAAAACAGGCAAAACAAAGGCAATTCATGTTTGTGGGGCGCTACAAAGAAGTGACTTGTTCAAGTTGTTTAGTCTGTGGCATTTGAATTGTTAGCTGCTCTTATTGAATATTTAGAGTTTATCCTCAAGGGCATTCACTTATGAGATAGACCAAGACTTCACAATTTCCCTCCTGTTCTACTGATTACAAATATTTTTCATAAAGCTAATATTACAATGCTCCAGTATTTTGATAGTAAGTCTGGTACTAAAATACTGAAATCAGTACTGGTTGGCAGCCCTGATTTTAAATATATTTTCTTTAAGATTCTTTAACCAACAAGAAAAGAAAAATTGATAATCACCTGATAGTGGTGGCCTCACACAAAGCAAGAGGAAAATGCATTTCTCGATGTATCTGCGGCACATTTCTTCATATGAAATCTCGCTCTTCTTCTCTTGAGAAGATGCTCTGTGTGGTGTTTGAACATCTTCATCTGTGAAATAAATACGCATAAAAAATACACGCTTCACATAGCGGTATAGAAAATATCTGTTGAATTCGTTGTGTCTATTTTTTAATCTTTTCTATTACTCATAACCGCCTCTTATGATTCACAATCTGTGACTAAATGAACTGTGAGAAAAGATTTGGAATATTAGATACTTTGTATGATTAATAAAAAGATAATACGCCAAGCATAAAAAAATTTTAACAGATCTTTTTTTCATAGCGGAGTATTCCAGCAGGAAAAGCTATTTACTATTTTCCATGTAAAGAGTGAATTTTTTTAAACTTCTTTTTTTTTTTTACAAGAACCAACCATCTGTTTCAAGACGTTCGGGATCTGAGTCAGGGTCAACGCTCTCATCCAGAATCTCCCGTGAGTGCTCAGGACTCACAGACAGCAGATCGTCGTCTCTTCCTTCACTCTGGCCCAGATCAGATCTCAGTTCTGCTGACCTCTGACCAACAAGTGTCTTATCCGAATCTTCCTCTGGATTGGTCCGACCTCTGAATGACACTAATATGTTGCGACCCTTGTAAACCATCATAAAGATAGCCTCTAACTGCTTCATTGGCCTGATTGATAAGGACATATATATATATATATATATAAAATGCATATTAGGGAAGATTAAGCACCTCCAAGTAATAAATAGCATTAAAAAATGTTGAAATTAGACAAGATAAATAAAAGACTAAGGTTAATTATTGGGTAAGTACAGCAAAAAAATTCTCTTCCAATAAAACCATTTCCCTATCTTGGGTGAGCACAACAAAATTTGCTTACTTGTCTTTAGTAACTGAAAAGCAGGTTGTTTTTTTTTCTTAAAATTAGTATGAGTGGTTCGTATAATATTGCAGGCAAATAGTTTGAGTCTGTGTAATTTTGTTCTCAAGAGATAGGGTGACATTGTTTACATGCTTGGGTATTCTTGAGCATATTACTGAGGCATCTGAAGCACCCATAGAGCAAAATGAATTAGGACATGTCAAGTCAGATCATTAAGTCTTAAAATTCTTTTAAAAATAAAAAAAGAGGATACCAGTATTGACTTTAGAAAAAAATGTCCTTCATTATTCTTTCCATGCAAAGATGGGCGACTAATTAATCGTGAACAAATCCCACAATACTCAGCACAGTTCTATATCACACCATTCAAGATCTTTGATGTGTTTCCACAAGTTGCAATGCTTGATTAGGGTGGCCAGGAAGAATCTTGTAAAAAGATCCAGCCACTTTTCCTCCTTCAGTTCACATGTGTTTAGATCTGAAACAAAAAAGAAAAAAGATTTGAAAATATCACAAATTTAAGCAGGTCACTGTCTAAGGTTTAAATTAGTGAATGTACAAATTCAACTTGGGTAAGAGTGTGAAAAGAAAAAAAATGGCTTAATGCTCGCTAGGAATTTGACCTGACTTTTCAACCAAATGCCACTAGCCCATTTTATAATGCAATATGCACAGTAATAAGAATTTTTCTTAAATACGATCTTTTATGATGTTATAAAGTCATGAAATATTAGTTACAAGAACTTGAGGGATATTGGCATAAATTATGAAGGTATTAGCATTTTTAAAAAAAACAACTTTCCATGTTGCCTTTTAAAACAAAGTTTAAAAGAAGAAGCTGAAGTTAGATCTCACACTTAAGCATATCTATCATACTTGTTTATGTGTCAATCCTGAGGGGGAAAAAAGTTTCCAAGATTTCCTGATTTGAGAACCTAGAAAAACTCAAATCCTTCTCACTAGCATTTCAATATGAGTTATGAGAGTATCGCTTGCAAATATACTCAAAAGGGTAGTTGCATTTTTTTAAAGTTTTAGCCCATTTTTCATATATTATTAGGAAGTTTTTAAACAGGTTCCCCAAAGAACTCTTACGAATCAATGCAGCAGAGCAGATGTTAAAAATAGCATGTAATTCTTGTACTTTATCAAGATTGTTCGTAGCCTATAGTCTGGTACTCCTTTGACAACAAGTTTAAACACCACACAAGGATTTAAATCCTGGGCCTCATGATCTTATAGCCAAATGTCTACCACTAGACAAACCTTGACTAAGGGCAAACTCCAACATCATAGCTTTGAGCTGGTTGTTTGTGTGGTTGGAAACGCCAACGGCCAGGTCAAGCAGTGCTCTTGTTTCTTGGTCAAGACTCGGGTCCTGACACAGGCTGGATAGGGACTCGGAGCTCTCACACACCATCTCTGTTACCAGAGAGCTTACTGTCTCTGATTGACAGAAAAATTAGGATTAACTCCACAGGTGTCACAGGCATAGTTGACCCACAGAACTTTGATAGTTAAAAAAAATGAGGAAAAACAATAATAATTGAAGTATACATACAACTCAGTTGAGGAGATGTCAAGCAAATAACATTTGAAGCCTGTTATCCATTCATAAAAAAACTATCAAAATACTACCACACTAATACCTCATGCTCTTAATCTTGCTCCATTTATGAAAAAAAAATTTCTGCCTCAAGCATGTTTGGAATTGTCTCTATCTTACTTTTATGCATGTAAAATCACATCAAATACGTACTGAGTAGGGAGGGAGACTGTAGACCGTTGCTGAAGAGCAGCGAGCTGAGCCAGGGATCTGATTCAAGCTCACACGGTGCCTGCTTGGGTCCATGCAGCATCCCACCTATACAACTGCCAACCACCAGGGCACAGGTGCGGGCCAAGTCTATAAGCCAGCACCACGGTTTTTGATGAGGGAGCTGACCAGGGTCCTTCTCCCCTGTTATATTTATTCGAATTTTTTTAATAGGAAGAAAAGAAAAAAGAAAGGCATAGTTCAGCAAGCTGCCAAGTTATGATTGTTTGGTTTTTTTTGCAAATAAAGATAAAAGGCAAGAAAAAAAACAGGAGCAAAAGCATAACTCTACATGATTCACACAAGCAAATTTTCCATTACTTTTCATTTCTGGAAAAAAAAATAATTTCCTGCTGAAAACTTTCAGAAGCTTTCAACTGACAAAAAAAATATACAAATAATAATTATTTATTTCTTGAGTCCCAGCCCTAAATCCCTCTAAAAAATGTGGAGTGACACTAATACGTACCAGAAAGTTATCCTAGAAATAAACATAAACCATTGTATAAAAAAAAGTGTAAACAAAAATGACTAATTTTACATTACAGATTACTCAAGCAGAAAAATTACAAACATCATCTAGGAGCCATTAGATCTAATCCTAAGCTAATACATTGCAAAAAAAAAGTTGTCTTTAAAAAAAAAAAATAACAGTGAACAAGAAAAAAGCTATTGCATTAAAAATCGAGGTGAAAGTCATTTTACAAAATTTGTCTAAAACAGCCGTAGTCCTTTGCATAAACACATCATAAAAGAAAGTTGAAAGAGAACATTAGGCTCTCCGAATGTTTCCAACCTTTGTTAAACTCCAGCTCAGCTCTCTCCAACCGCTCTGTGCTGGGGAGCAGTTTGCACAACCGGTCCAGCTGAGGCAGCAGCGTCAGGATGTGAGGTAGTACCGGCATCACCAGCGTCAGCGGCAGGATGAGCACAGCGTTCAGGACATGGCTGAGCATTTTACCTGCCGGAGACTGGAGCACCACATCTGAAGAGGACGACAGTCAAGTATTGAAAAGCAATTTTCAATTTTGTCCATGTGCTTTTTTCTAAACTAAAAAATAAATCAAAAAGGTAACCAAACAGTTCGTTTGAAGAGTTGATAGGAAAGGCCTAACAGAAACAAAAAAATATATAATGATAAACTCAACTTAAACTATTGATTCTCATAACTGCAGAAGGCTTGAGCATAACATTTCTATAAATTAATAAACTATAAACAACAACTTCAAATATCTAAAACAAAAGGGGGGGGAGGAGGGGAGTAACTTTGAAACACGTCAAACATTTTAGGTAGAGGCAATGAGATTAGGGATGAAAGAAGAGTAGAATCTTTTCTCTGGAAGTTGACAGGCAAAAATAACATTGTGTTTTATATAATCTATGCCTAGAGATAAAAGAATCTTATTTAGATATATGAATATTCATTTTTTTTTGTAAAGAATTCAATATCCAAAAATAATAGACAATAAATGTAAATAAAATGTTTAATTTCAAAATAAATCTATTGTGTACATTTTAAAAAGTTGGATACAAGAGGCAGCAGATAATCCTTTTTTTTTTCAATTTTCATATTATACAATATTGTCTTTCAAATATTTTCCCAAACAGACATCAACATATGAATCAGCATGTCCAAGCATTAATGACAAAACCTCACTGAGATTGTTACCAGAAACGTTTTGCTTCCCTTGTTGAAATCTCATTCTTTACATGCTAAAGAATAAAGATTTATGTTCCAAGACAATCTTCTTCCTGACAATGTATTTGGCTCAACCAAAATTTTTCAGGTTGAAAAATAAGTCTCCATAAGGTCACCAATCATGCTGTGAAGAAACTTCCCCTGACCATGGATATTCACTCAAGGACATAACAAGATATTTTCATCATCTTCTGGATATATATCAAGAGGTTGAATCTCATATCCTTTACCATAAGTACTTGGATAGCTTGTCTTCAACAATATTCAAAACAAGTGAAAGATGCCCATTATGCATTTTCCAATTCTATTTGTTTCAGTTTTGGTTCGCTGGCAAACAGTTCATTAATCCTAGAACTAGTTTTGTTGTAAAGATGATTTATTGCTGCTGCTAACTGCAGCAAAATACAGATTATCACCTAAAATCGTTCTACTATAATTCCCTAGTCAAGAGGCTTAGAATGATCTCTGCGTTTTGATGTTTTCAGAGACAAACCTAACAATAACGCGCCTTACACTAATATCATGTTTATTTGAATAAAACCATGCCACATTAGATGAACTTAAATTTTTAAATTTTAACTTTGCAGTGTTATGTAAGACTTTGTGTATTAACAAGAAAATTGTAGAAACCATGTTGTCACTTTAAAGCTTTTTTTTTAAACCAAATCTCATAGAATCTATGTCAATAACTGAAGATAAAATTCTTCCTTGAAGTCAAGTCTTTGCAGCGGTCCCAATTTTTCAAATATAGCATCGTTAAACCAACCCTGAAATAAAAGTCAATTAATCACTTTGTAAAACATATGCAAAACTTTATTTTTTTATTATATATATAATATATATGAAAGTGAAGGACCAAAAGAAATTTTTTTACTGGAGAACTTTCCAACAATAAAAGCCCACCCTCGATTTCTTCCATGAGGTCATCTTTATTTTTAGCCTTAAGAATGACCGAGGCTGTGTGATCCAGGATGTCGCCACACACAGGCAGCAAAAGCATCAAATGCTGGTGGAGATGCTTCACTGCACACGGCAACTGGTTCGCAATATAAGCAAAGCTATGATATGCATGTAAAAAGCAAAGGAAAAAATCGTTCAAAGGCTTCATTACAATCTATTTAATTTATGAAATGAAGACCTTCACATTACATAATATGCATAGAAATTATTATGTCATCTAGTAACCATTTATCCTACACTAATACATTGTGAGGAAAAAAAAAAAACAATGAAAAAAAAAAAGATTATTACATAAAAATATCAATGTGAATAGACGTTAAGTTTTTCTTTGCTAGATGTTACCCTCTGTTATTGTAAAGTGTTATTTGAAGGGTAATAACTTTGCCAATACAGAAAATGATAGTTTTTATAGTTCATTTGTTGTTGTCTTTGTAAATCCTTATGTGCTAGCTAATTCATGCCCTGTCAAAGTTTTTCATTGTTTTATCAAACCCCTTTTAATCAATTGAACAGGAGTCGCAGTAGAGCTGTGTAGATAAGCAAGTCAA
>BMAT01011347.1:14794-25311 GCA_019649035.1 Elysia marginata
TTTTTAGAGCTAAAATATATACCTTCCTTTTAAAACAATTGACTTGCCCTTTTAATCAAGTGTCTATTCACGACATGCTAGCTGAAGCTATGGTAGTAGAAAAAAATTTCAAAATAATAATAGTTACCACAAAAAAAGTTGCAATTTCTTACGTAATGAGAAATTCTTAAAAGTAGCTATGGTAGTAAAGTTTTGTTGCAACTCAACTGAGTCAGGAACTACATTACCATTAGAACTTTTGGTGGTTTAAAAAAACACTAAGGCTAAAAACACACACATAAAAAATCATTGCAGTATACAAAGACAGCTTTTCTGAAAACCAAACAATTTGATTATTAGAAGACGTTTTACCTTTATTAATGTGACCTTGACCTCAAGTAAATAACAGGGATGCCCTCAAGACAGAAAGAAAAAACCTGAACTTTTTTAGCCTTCTTTCAAGCCTCTATACATCAACTTATGACTGAATACTCGACATACTGTATATGTAAAATAGTGTTCAAACCAAACTGAAGGAGCCAGAATAACCTGATTTCAGGTTAAAACCTGAAAAAGGACATCCCAGTGAACTTAGGAACTTCAAGATTTCCTTTTACTAAATTACAATTACAACTCAAAGCATCCCCAGTGACTCAACCCCCCCCCCCCCAATTTTGATGGGTGACTCAATCTCATAACATTATAACGGGGCAATGCAGATGTTGAGTTACCATAAGAGAGTCACCCAGGGTCACAATGCTACATTGCATTTTTAAAGGAAAAACCCTTGTTTGTCGCTTTAATTGTTTTTAAATGGAGGCTGGCCGATATGAGCAGCTTTTGCTCTCTTCCCTTGATCATCGCATGTGAAATCTTTCTTTCTGGCATTATCCACTACCCTTTTAGTGTGGGCCATGGTAGACTATTCTAATCTCATAAGTGATATGTTTAAATCTACATCTAAATCTAGATTAGATCTACATCAGTATCACTGGAAAATGCAAAGTTCACTAGATCTAGACCTAGCGTCATTTACTTTAAACAGGATGCGATTCAGGTTAGTTCTACAATCTAACAACAGAATAAATTTATCAATAATCTAGACTAGATCTAGAATCTAGAACTAGACCTAGGTCTATAGTGACCATACAGCCTCATTGGCAGCATTTTCGCGGAAATGTTGTTAGCAAAGAGTATTGGCAGGGGTAGCGGTTCCAAACTCTTTGATAATTGTTAGCTAACTACATGTTCAATAGATCACTGTCGGATCGCTTGCCAGACGATCAGATGAAATGCCGATTGTTAGTTTCACATGGTTTTTTTTCATCGTGCGGTTCATAGAACTATAGTTAGTAAAGTGAAAGTCCGCGGTTTCGTTTCCGTTCACTCCTAGGAATACTTTATTAATATGTCAACTTAAAGAATATGTAAATCGGTGCGGTAGTTTATAAATAGCGGCATCTTAAACACGAGTCAAGAAAAAATGCTTTTCAGTGAAATGCGATCAGCAAATCTCGACTCCAGGTCTAGGGAATCGGCGCCCCACTCGAGCAGGCAGGTGAAGGACGCTGGTTGTGAGATCGAGGTGTGTTGAAGTGATTTACCGCTCTTTCATTGGTCACATTAGAGAATGTTGACTTGAACTCTCGCAAGTTAAGGGGTCAAGTTCGTCCGATCGTATACTCGGGTATCGGTAAGACAAATGAACTGTGAAAGCGGGTCTGAGATAAAAACAAAAGCTTGCATTGGCTGGTTACAGGCGGCACAACCGGATATATTTCCCTTACAAAGCTAGGCACTCAGACCGGATCGCAAATTTTTTCCGGTTCTTCAAAATTTTTATCTGGCTTTCTCGGACGAAAAACTGGACAATCGGAAAAAAACGGACAATCCGGAAAAAGGGCATCCCTGAAATAAGGTCAGAGCTTACCTCCGTTGATTTCACATGAGAAACACAAATTTCTTGAGCTTTTATTAAATAATTTTGAAAAGCAAGGGGCAAAAAAAGCAGAAACAAATTTCATTCCAATGGAAAGAAACGAATTTCATTTCAATTGAGACAAATGTCTTACTTTGATGTCTGAGAATGCTTTATTGTAACAGAAAGCCAACAAGTGTTTTTGAAGCGAAGAAAGAAGATGGTGTAGGTTTGCAGGCGGTGAGGATTCAACAGGTATAGGAGCAGAAGCAGGACTTTCGGTGACCAACTCATTCAGCAACCTCCACTAAAAATAGGGAAAAAAACTCAAAATTTTAAGTCATGTTCAGCATACTCTAGGTCATCTTATATATAAATCTTTCTTTTAAATACTTAAGCATTGAACAGCTTTTAGAATAACTATGAGATCTTCAATTTTATTGGTGTATATAATCACTTAAGAAAAAGATTGCCTCCCAAAGACAAATTAGGTTGAAAAAACATTCGGTAAAAATAGCTTTAGGTTAAAACAAATTTTTGTTGATATGCTCTGGCCGAAGATAGCTCTATTTGTAATCATTAAATAGGCATTACTTCAATGTTTTTTGCATACTTATGAAGACATCTTTTATTTATGTGTATGTATGTATAAAGACATCAAATCCCATCTGTGTCAAAAAGACCAATACATCAAATCCCATCTGTGTCAAAAAGACCAATTTAAATATTTTTTTTATTACGACACATTTTCCCCCCATGTTCGTTAATATCAGGCAGCACACACAAAACAAGTCTCAATGATGCTCACTGTGTGAGCTGCTAGGTTGCGAAGGATGGTTTTCATCAGCAACTCTGCCATCTGCAGATCTAAAGCCTCATCTGATGAATCTGACAATGAGGCAGGAGGAGGAACAAGCGGAGGGGCTGAGGCCCCGCTGGCAGTACTGGATTCTGATGATGCCGGCGGCACAACTCTTTGTTGAGACAAGCCAAGCAGAGCTGCAATGTGTTGATTGTCCTGAAGGCTGGTCAGGATGATGCTCAACTGCATACGCTATTTGTACATGGGGGGTGGGGGGTGGGGGGGTAGGGGTAAAAGAGAAGCAAATGGTTTCAATGACTGGTACAAATATTATCAGGTTGTCATATTCATGACTAAAACTACTGCACTTTTCATAAATTTAAAAAGAAATACTTCACTTGCCTATTGAAGAGCAAATATATCAAGACAGTCAATATCAATTTGAGCATCAATTTGAAATTTGCTGTTTTGTTCATCTTAAAATTAGGAACGAGACCTAATAATGTTTTGATTGTTTTGTTGGGCTTTTTTCTTTAGTCTAAACAATGATAAAAATTTTCATTAACAGGACTAGAAGTTTAGTCAAGACCCTTATGAGTAATATTTTTTCAATCTCATTAGGAAAAAAATCATTTATACATAACTATCTTTTGGATCTACAATCAGTAGGGCTATCGTCAACTACTGCGCAGTCAATCCTCAGTCCAGACAATTTCCCCTTATTCCCTGTGCCCAGCTCTAAATGGACAGTTATGTTTCTCATATTTGGCAAAAGTAAACGCAGGGAGGGAAACAATTGCAAACTACCTCACTATGCTGTATGCCTAGAATAATGAGAACCCTGGGGGTTTTTTTCCTAACGCTCATAATGAGTATATCAATGACATAACTTTACAGCATACCTGGCCTTTTGAGAGGGTTTCCCAGCTGTCAGGACCTTGAGGTAACAAAGAATGTAACAGTTCCATTCTTTCTCGTAAAGGTGGCAAGAGAAGAGATGCCCCGATCGTCAATGTCTCTGTCACAGCCTGAAAAGAGCAGGTAGCAATATTTACGGTGCACAGTGAAGGAAATTTAAATTGATATTTTATGAAACAAACATCTCAAAATTTAAAGCATCTTTCATATTGGATTATTTGACTTCATTCTGTATTCATTCAAACATTCAAACACTTAAGACTGGAGTAAAGAATTTGAATCTTTTTCACAAAAACAAAATATTCTGTTACTACAACATACCTTTTATATCTATCAAGATCAACACAATTTTTGCTAGTGCACAATGCTTAGACTTTCAATATGCTGACTGAAACATTTTGCTGAGATAGCATTTGACTTGCTCTTAAATTGATCACATACACCAGGAATCTTTAAATGGTTTAAACGTTTTATTTCATTGCTTCTGTGATTCTAATAAAAATAAATACATGATCATATATTCTTTAAGACATTGTTAAAAGCACGAAGGGTAAGTCTTCACCCACACAACTGAATTTTCATATTTGGCAGCTTAGGTTTCACTCTATACATTTGCTGTATATTTCTTGCCCAATCAATGAGATTAACAAGATATAAAATTCAAACAGCTATGCATATCTACATTTATTTTTTCCAATCATTTTTATATAATTCTAAAATCTCTTTATCTTCTACTTTTCTAAGGAATCCAATACAACATCAAACACAAAAATCTAGCTTTGTCCACAACAAATTAAGGAACACAAAATTCAAGCTCAACGCAAACTGTTATTGGCTCAAATCTGATATTCAACTTACTTTTTGAATGGGCTCTGGTGTGTTTGTGTCTACCAGCCTGAACAGAAGGACTCTCAGAGGCCTGGTTTGGTTTCCAAGCACCTCGCTGCCGAGACCACAGGTCAGAGCCAAAGACAGGTGCGAGGCTAGCAATTTCAGGCATAGAAGCACAAAATGTTGATGTTGACTGTAGGGCGAAAAAAGAAAAGCATTTTAAGACATTCAGAGTATTTTTGTACCATTTCTTTCAGTTTTTTAATTTTGTATTTGCAAAAAAAAATTATAGGGAGTTATTTCTAAAACAATGAGAAAGAAATTTATATGAGCAATTTAAGATGGCTTACGACCTTTGTCTTAAAATGGAAAAATGGAAAATCGTTTCCATAATCATTTTCTGTAAAAGTCTTCTAACATTTAAAAAAAAAAAAAGAGAAAAAAAGAATATTCAGCAAAACTCACTGTTTGGTAGAGAAGGGGGGAGGTGGGTATGGGTGATCAAAACCACCACAGTAATTTTCCAGAAAGGTGCTAAGCACAGAGAATGTTGCCTCCTGCAGATCCACACAAAAGGGTCGGTGCCATGCTATAACCTGTCTGCTCAGAGGGAACAGGAAAAAGTGATATACATTTGAAGAGACAGCCAGTACAAATTAATAAGACTTTGTGTACTATGACGTGAAATAAAAAATTAACTTATGGATGTAAATGCTTAGCTAAATTTATTAAGACATGATTGAATTAACAGTCATCAGCAACCAACTTAATTTGGATCATCTTCCTAAATTAGATACGTAAAAAATGAACTCCTCAGTGTCGCACAGGTTTCAAATGATGAAATCAGTCAAGACATTGGCTTGCAAAAGAAATCTACAAATAACCAAATTGAATACCTGTCATAGGGCAGGGCTGTTGTGGCACAGCTGTGTGAGGTGCCTGCAGAAATCTGCTGGATTTGAGCTCCTTCCAACCCTATCACTTTACGAGGCTTCGTCACTGGACTTTGAGCATGGCCCTGACCACACTGTCCCATGGCATTGTTTCCCCAAGCAAACACCTCATTGTCTGGATGGGCAAGGTACATGAAAGGTCTCAAACTACAAAAACAAAAGGATGACAAAGAGGCAAGCAAGGCAAGCAGGGCAATTCAGGCACAAGTAGCCAAGATTTGTTTTCAGTTAAAAGCTGTTTCAAGTGACAAATATTTTACATTTTCACACCCTTTTTTCAACCAAAGAGCTCATGATGTACATAAGCAAAGATTAAATTTTTTTTCATGCTCTTAGAACACATGAAAAAAATATTGGGGATATTTAAACTAAACCCATACAATTTCTGACTTGTACCTGATTTACTCTGATAGTAAGACAATTAAACTTTGTGGTTTTTTTCCTTTCTACATAATGACAACATTGATCAAAAGCGAACTTTTAACACCACAATGGGTGCAATCTACAGTTTGCTTTGATCACAGTCAGTTTTAGACATTTTTGACACCAAAATGAATTCAAGGGCGGCCAGAGTTTCTAAAGTCTAAGACTTACATACCTAGGTGGATTGTTAACTGTGGCAATAAATTTTGAAGCAATAATTGCACTGTTTGTGCTGGCAGTTTTTCGATACAGAATGCCTAAATGCAACTTGCCAAATGTAAATGAACAGTCAGGCTTGTAAATGACTCATTACGACAAAAAATCTGAACATGAGGCAAAACTTTTTATCTTCTTAAGTACTCTAACTTTTTAAATATTACTTTTTCTTATTGCTTTTATAGAACTATTGTGAGGCCTGAGTGGGAAGGGCAACTCTCTAATCAATTGAGCTAATAAATAAAAAAATTGTTAACTGACAAATTTGTGAGGTGGTGGCTGAGAAAAATCTAGCATAAGTGGCTCAAACGTTTTGAGTTAGAGCCCTTTAAAGACACAAATTTTTGGTTGCTTTGAAACATAATATCTAAGGGTATATAAAAGCTAGAGATGTAATACTTTAACATCTCTAGGAGCATAAAATACATTCTATGAAAATGGTTGTCACTCATTTTGTCAAAATCCCGAGTTGCGGCTGACTTTCCCAGACCATCTCACATTTATGACAAAAAAATAAAAAGGAAAAAGCTAAAATCATATAAGAATGCAAGATTTATATCCCTGTATGTATCATTCATTGTAACAAGCTACCTTTGTAGCAAGTTAGATCTTGTTGCCATCCAATAACATTCAAGTTTTAAAACTTAAGCCAGGCTTCTAAAGAAACTATTTTCTTAAATGAAGTTTTACTTTTTTATAGCATTGCATACATTTACTTTTGAGCCTTTATAGCTTTGAAGCCAGGTTCTTGTAAAAATGCTGATAAATGCTTCTATTTCTTAGTTTATACAAGGATGTAGGAACACGCCCAACTTTTGAAACTTTGATTGAAGTGATATTTTTTGGCAATATATACACACACAAAGGAAAAAAATTTCCTTATTTTAACAAAATACCAAATGATATAGCTTTGGAGGTGAAATGTCTTCAAATCAAAAAGTAGCTTTAAGTATTTGTCCTATTTGCATGTTTGACAAGAAATATTTTTCTTTCTATTGCCACCTTATTTCACTCTCAGTTCGAGGGAAAGTAAAAAAAACATCAAACATTCAACACTTCACATAATTACCGTGGGAAAGAGCCAAGCAATGACTGTCTCCACATGTTATATCCATGATACGAATTTTCTGAAGATCCTCTATCAATTTTGGAGTCATAGTTGCAGAATCTGTCAGCCCAAAGCCTAAGCAAGAACCACTTCCCCATGCAAACACCTGCAAGTTCATAAATCAACAGACAATGGGAAAATCGAACACACAATTAATGCAAACACCTGCAAATTCACAAATCAACAGACAATGGAAAAATCAAACACATAATTAAGATTATAAGGGGCAGCCTCTACTGCTGGCCATTTGATATTTTTAATTATTAAATAGTTTATACTAAACATTTTCAAAATATCTGATTCGCAGGCCTTAGTTTAATTTTGATACCTGCGTCAGATAACCTTATAGATAAATCAAAACTGGCATAAAAGTGGTATAGAATTATATTCAAAGCAAACTCAAAAAACTAATGAAACTTTTGAACTTTTATGTTATAAAAAAGACACCAGTTTTGTGAAATTAAACAGCTAACAGCTTGTTCATGAAATCTTTAAAAAATTTTCTTCATATTCCTGTTTACCTGACCAGCAGATGTTAGAGCAAGCGAGGACTGACTGCTGCAGGCTACTTTGCGAATGTACATGCCTGAGAAGGTTTCAATCGCTGTTGGTTTTGTTTGTCGGCTCATATCACCATGACCTAGTTTACCTGAAGAAAAAAAAAGTTAAATTTACATCTGCACTTTATGCAAGTGTCACAGAACAAGGAATAGGTAAATCTTCATTGTCTTTGGCACATGGAATGATCAGATAGTTTCCAAGCCATTGCTTTCCTTGTCATTTTTTACTTTCTCCAAATTTACAATGGCTGAGTTACCATAATCAGTAAAAGGAGGATGGGGTACAAGGGATAAAATTTTAAAAAATTTGCCTGGACTGTCAATTTAAACTAGGACCTATAGCTTAGTAATCAACAGCTCTACTGTCTGGGCCACCACTCACCATAATGTTAATTGGCTTGTACAGATAAAACAAATTTATATCACTTCCTAATTTAATATGAAGGGTTACTCAAGACTTTAAAAATACAGTAGCAAATATTTATCTATTTGTTGATAAAATGATAAATATTGTTGCATCTAACTTGAACACAGATAACAAAATGGTATCCATAAATGACAGAAACTGTGAAGAAATCATCTCGTTTAAACCTTAAGTCTCAAAATTTTTGAAACACTGCTTTGCTATACAATTTTTCATAGTAATATATTTCAACTTCTATCATATCAATAATTACACAATTAACAAAGTATCAGGGTGGTTTTTTTTCTCTAAAATTTGCACAGCAGGAAAAAAAATAGTCTTGATGACTGTTGTGTGAACATTTAAATGGAAAAACATCTTTATGCACTGGTTACAAATTAAATCTGACTATCATATTACATGTCTTCAAAACCTGAAGTACAAAATTATTTCACAAACTTGGATCAAACGCTGCTCACCATTATCACCGCCTCCAAATGACCATACTGTTTTCCCATCCTGAGATACCACCAGGGTATGAGAACTTCCGCAGGCAACCTGGCCGACAAGACCAATCTCCTTCACTTGCTTGGGGATGTTGCGAGGTGTCTTATCCCCATGACCTAAGAGAAATTTTTTAAAACAATTATCCACCAAGGTATAAAAGAAAAATTGTCTGACGCCCAGGGAGAATGAGTCAGAAGTAGGAAATATCGGTTTTGAGGAAAAATCACTTGGTATTCTATTTTTTTGTTCTCTTTCTTTATATTTTAAATCAAGAAAAGTTTAAATATCTTTTCACATAACCTTGATTAGATTATAAAATTTTGTAGGTTTGGAAGCTAAGAAAAATGTCTTGTTTTAAACAACAATACCTTTGAAGGTAAATATTGCAAAATCCGACTCATTCGACCTGAACACAAGACTATTAGATAATTGAAAAAAAAAATAAAAAGGAAAAAGTGAGTGCTAAAACATTTTCTCAAAGAGCTTTCAGACAATATCTTAAGCGATGTGCCAATTGCCACCAAACATAATTATCTTTCAAGACCTTGGTAAGGTGATGGGCAATTGAAAATGAAGCAAAAAGGTTCTAAAGTAAACCATTTACTGACATCGCAGAGCCATATCCCCTATTAATATGGGCTAAATAAATGAAATAAAAACACACGATAAAGTCATTCTTACCCAGCCTTCCATGGTCACCTTCTCCCCATGTGTAAAGCTCTCCATCTACAGTAACAGCGGCACTGTGTCTGTACCCCGCAGACATACATTTTACAACCTGAGACAGTAATTTTGACAAGAAAAATAAATCACACAATAAGTCTAAATTTTCAGGAGGTATTTTACACACTTCCAAAAGGAATAAATTGTAGTTCTGCCAGCTTTGCAATTTTGTTTCTTGAATTCTGTAGAATCTAAGTAAGATCTAGATTGAATGTCCAAAAATTTGGCATATCTCAAAATCAATGTAGGTCATCTAGATTTAGAGCTAAATGTAGAAGATATCTTTAACTAGATTCTCAATTAAGTTAAACCTAGGCTTGGTTTTAGACACCATTTTTCTTCAATTTAAGGCTCTATGTGTCATATTTTCTTCCCTTTTAGCCTTAGGGTCACTAGGCTTGTCGATTAGGTCCATTGCCAGACATAACAGAAAACGTTAAAATATGGAAATTGAGTGACATCATGCGAGAAAAATTAGCTAAAGTAAGAAAGTTCAAATTTTGAGAGTTATAGGAAAAAGAGGAACTAAAGTACAAGATGCTAACAAAAAACCAATTCAGTTATCTTTAACACCTGTTCTTTGTGTTTATTAAAAATTTAATGAGGTATCCCTATGAACTTTAAAGGGGTCTTCACAAAGTTGAAAGCCTCTAACTCTAAATGGCATCTGGCCAACTAAGCTGATCTTTTTTTACAATATGTGGGTTTATCAAGAGTTGCCCAAAGTCGATTTCTATATTTTTCAAGGTCAGCTTTATATCAAGGCTTTGCCCTTAAGGGGGGGGGGGGCGGGTCCTGATTTGGCCATTTTTGGGCGGTTTAGGGGTCAGATAATCGATTTGCTGAAATTGGTTTTTTCATTCAGTTCAACCATTTCTCTGCACGAAACATCAAGAGAATAAGTGATTTGAGCACTTTTCCCACTCAAAATCGTTGTTTTACGAAAACATGTTGAGATCAGGTGTCCCATTTTTTTCAGATTTGAGCGAAAACAGCCAAAAAATGACCTAAATCAACCGGGTTTTTTTACTGCTTTGAGACATTGCGGAACCGATTCTTTGGTATGGGCTGTTTCGATTACTTTAGAAGGTCAAGTCCAAACATCGCTCTCGCTCAAATCTTGAGTAAGGGTTAGTGTAACTGCCCTCTGAACGAAACATATCAAAGGTCGGCCAC
>BMAT01011347.1:67317-77504 GCA_019649035.1 Elysia marginata
AAAAAAAAAAAATGGGAAAGCATTAAAAAACTTGTTTAAATCATCTTGTTTCTCTTCTGTCACAGATATTCATATTAAATCTCCTATCCGTTGAAAACTACAGGCATGATAATAATGAACATTGCATATCCTCAATACATGTATTTATGCAATTCGTATTGATTGAACAAACTTGAATTGAATTACGCTTGTGCTGGAGTATATAAATGTGCAGTCCAGTCCAAAAATTTCAAACTTCAACAATTTGATAACTTGTTTGATTTGAACTATATTCAGATTACCAACTTTATCTCTCCTTTGCTATATTTTCTGGAATTTCAAATGAGTGAAAGTTAAATTTTTTTCCTGTGAGGTTTGAAATATCTGAACTGGAAATTTTATAAACAATTACTTTTCTTTATCAAGAACCTTTTAGCTTTAACAAGTTACAAGAACAAAGTATTGTATATTCACTTGTCTTTTTTAGAAAAATAGCTTAATAAAGATTTTTGAGACTGTTTTGAGTTTGCATGAGATCTTTTTGAATTTGATAATTTGCATGTAGTAGTAGTCTTTTTGCTGTTTATTGGTCCACATGTTGATGTCCCGGTTGCCACAGTAACTGGAGTACCCATCAGAACATGGGCCATAATTTCTCCTTGAATATCACTTGGCAGCTCTGAAAACACTTCAGGACTAATATCTTTAGGTAATTTTTTCAGAACAGACTGAGGCAAAGAGGGTCTCTTAGATACGATATTTTCTGCCGCAGATGTTACACTCTCATCTTTGACAAACAATGCCTTATGTGAAACCTCACAGCCAGCTTTATCCTGCACACTGTTTTGACTATGTGCTGCACAATCTAAAGTAATGTTTTTTTCCTGAATCACATGAACGTCAAAGTTTCCACGATTACAATCAGCCTGGTTTTGGTTTGGTACTGCATCGTTTACACGCACCTCTTGAGCAAAACTTACATCATTTGAAGACTTATGCTCTACATCTTTTGGTGATGATACCAAAAGTCCTCCATTACATGCATTTTTCATAGGAGAAGTGGGCTTGATCAACAAAGCTTCAGAATCTTGGTCTAGGTAAAAAAAATTATTGATGGAAGCGTTCGGTTTTGTTTTTGCTTCTTTACTGGTTTGGAGATCAGAGGTACTAGAGGTACCATTATCGAGTGAAGTTTCAATATTCAACTGTCTTCTCACATTCTTAAGTAAAATTGTGTTTGTGGTTGGGCTTTTTGATTCCACTTGCTTGTTTGCACCTTCAAGAGTTGACAAATCCATAGGAATGCCTGCACTTGAAGTATTATTATCCTCCTGCTTTTCAAGAGGTGTTTCACTCATGGCACCAGTTTTCATATTTTGAATTCCTGAAAAACCATCATTAAGTGAGGACTTTTTTGGACTAAACAATGGCCTTTTTCTGGATTTCTTCTGCACTTGAGATCGAGTTAAAACTGGGTTTGACGTCAATGAAAAATGTTTCCCTCTAGGCGTTTGCTCCATAAGAATACCATGCTGCCCTAAAATTTCACTTTGAAGAGCGGGTGGCAAGGCTAAAAGTACTTGAATGTCAATACTTCCTGGCAAAAATTTTTTCAAGCTTTCTTGAGTGATAGGCTTGTTGTTAATCACATCCTTACATTCTATACCTTGTGCTTTTGTTGGTTTTTCTGCTTCGATTGAAGACTGTACTGAAGGACTTATGTCTTGATTTCTCGTTTCAATAAGTGTCCCAGCAAAATTTGGTTTAAGATCCTCACATGCTTGACTGCTGCTAGAGCGAGAATTTCTTAATGCACAATAACTGACTTTGTCACAGTTGAAGGAAGAAGATGGAAGAATCATTGCTGCAACACATGAAGCATTGCTCCTGTCTTTTGACTTGATCAAATTATTCTTGGATTTATTTCTTTTAAGGGTTGGTTCTTCCAACCTTCTACTAACAAAAAAGCCCTCCAATGTATGATGAGACTTTGACTGGGGCAGTGCAGTCTTCTCCCCTATTCCATCAACACTTTGATCATCTTCTTCAGGTTGCATTGTTTCCCTCTGGCTGGGCATGCTGTACATGCTACACTGGCCCACATCATTAAAATCTGCTTCCAGATTCTCAGCATTTACCATTTCACCGCAATCTTTGGATGTTTGTTGTTCACAAGTATATTCAAACGCAAGACTTTGATTTGAAAAAAAACGACAAATGCCGTTTGAACTTGAATCCTTTTCTGCAAGTTTCGCAAAACACACATTGATTAGTGTTAAATGAAAAGGTCTGGTCAGGTCCACCAATTTCTTAAAAAGTTCGAGCACAACAGGGAGCATTCTCTTCTCAGCAATTTCAGTCGAACCTGTAAGAGGCAAATACAAAAAAAAGTTTTAATCTTTCAAAGACTAAAAAGACAACCCAAACAAATTTCTCTGATAAAATTTAGGACTGTTTCAAATATGCTTTGCACCTATTGCAATTGCAAATGACTCACAAGTTGCAATCTTGATATTTTGAATACTAAAATTTTCTGAACTTCCATTCAAGAGATAAAAGTTCCGAAAATTGTCAAAATTTTGTTAAAAAGATATTAGAACTTCTTTTGATTAGTAATGTATAGAGAAACAGAGGATTAAGCTTAGTTTTAATAGACGTTTTCTCTCAAATTAAAGATTCCGACACCTGATTGATTGAGACTGGTTGAGAGACATAAAAAATAAACAAGTAACATATGGACACAATTTTGTTAAAATCTCTTTTTTGACCACACGTGCATCGTTCTGTTTCAAGGTTGTATTGATAGTATTGAAACCTGAAACTTTGTGAAAGCGCCAGAAAGTACACATATTCTTATATAACACTGTGTTACAAATCAGATTTCTCCACCAGTTAACAGAGGAGAGAATGTTTTTTTTAATTTCAAAACGCTTGTAAAAAAAAATGTTCCAAATTTCAGGGATGCCAAAAAGTTTTTAAAAAATAACCTGAAAATGAGTATCTCACACAGAAAACCTACCATAGAAACAGGTTGTGCAATAGTCAATAAATGGACTAAAAAACTGGATATAACCTGAAAAACCTGAAATTTGACATCCCTGAAATTTAAGTGATAGAACTCTCAAAGCTTAGAAAACAAAAACAAACAAATAAATTGATACCTGTTACATAAAACTGTGTGAAGGCATTGCTTGGCACAGCAGTCTGTCGACTTTCTCTACTATTGCTATGCTTTCCAACTCGACGAATGCTGAGACGCACGGTTTGCGGCACTCTACCATCCTCGACTACACTGTTGAAAACAATTCAAGAAATTTTAGGATTCCTATTACTATGTTGGTTCAATTGGTAAAAATATTCTTTGATTGAAAAAAAAAATTTTTTAAAAGTAGAAATATATTCTTTGATTGAAAAAAAAATAAAAAACACGTAGAAATACAATGGAAACCTCCAAAATAGAAAAGTATGTTAATCCAAATTTCACATACTTTCAAGTTTTCTACATGTGAGGTTTAAATTTTCCTTTTTTGCTTTGTTAATTTGAACTCATAATTCAAAGTTCATAACGTTTAACTCTCCTGATTCAAAGTTTATATTGACGCCTATAGAAAGTTTTCTTTCTAATCCTAAAAGCTTAACTTCTCCAAAACATGAAAGCTTTGTTATAAACACTCACTACACAAAGTTGCCACCCTAGAACCTAAACTAAAGTGTCTGCGGACAGAACAAGTTTGTTTCCGGCATCTAGGCAAGGTGAGGGTGTAGAATGCTAGAGAACTGAGAAGTGGCTAAGTCAATGAATATGGTCCTTTAAGTATAATTCAAATCCTCTTGATTGAAAGTTTTTCTTCATTCCCAAGAGTTTCAAATTATGAGGTTTCCACTGTAATAATATAAAGGGATACATCAAAATTTTACCTGAATTTTTAAACTTGATTGTGTGCATGAGGAGAGCATCAAGAAGAAACCTGTTTTTCACACAAAATGTCAGAGGTATAAAAATAGCAACAATAACAATAAACATAGATTTTATTACCGTTTCATGAGATTATTTAGAAGGGCCTTTATTCTCTGTTCAGCATCTTGGTAGGTGTTACAACACTTGAAGGAGTCTTCATCACTGAATGTCTAGAAAAATTAGAAATGTGAGAAAACTGAACTAAGAAAGTTTCAACTTGTTACCTGTCAGTTTTCAATTGACACATAACAAAAATTGTAAATATTCAGTTAGAGATTGATCATTTAACAAAATGTGCAAAATTTGAAAATAAAGTACTATGGTGTCCCATTTGGATGATTTCAATCACTAAGCTGTGTTCAGAGCTTATAACTATACATTTATTGTGTGACAAAAAATTTTGCTTTTATTTCTAAATAATTAATGAATATTTTGAAACAGATACTTAAAAAAAGTTGTTTTTTTTTATGAAATGAAAGTTATGATAGCTTTATTGCCCTCAAAAGTGAAACCACTTAAAACTCTCCATTTAGTTTTCATATTATAAACAATACATTAACTCAGAGGAGACTTGCCGATGCCAGAGTCCAGCAGTTTTGCAAACTTAGGAGACACATTTGAATAAAGGGTTTTAACTTTCATTCTTTTCTTAAAATTTTTTGTTGTTGTACATACTTAACAATTTAATCAACAAAAATAATCCAAAAACTCATTAGCACTTTTGTTTAGTGTAACTCCTTAGCTCATTCAGCTTGTCCGCCATGTCTTCATTAAGTTAATGATTCCTGAATTTCCAGGTAAAAACTCAGAGTCAGATTACTGTTATTATAAACACAGGGCTGCCAACAAGAACTGATTCCAGCATTATAGTACCAGAATTACTACAAAAATACTGGAGTGCTGATGTCAAATCTAAAACACTGAAGGTAGCTAAGAATTTTGAGAAATATTGCGACCAGTAATGGAGGGAAATTACAAAGTAGGCCTATCATAGGCACAGGGTCAAATGCAAAGAGAGCCAAGTCCTCTGTATCCAAAGTATGAGTTAAAGTATTTCAGGATAAACTAAAAACTTTTCTTAAGAACACCTGATTGAAACTTGAGACAATTTAAACACCAAGAACTTAACAAATTGAGCGAGTAGCTTCCTTGTATTTTCTGTATAAAACAGCTTAAACTATTTTTCATCACAAGAGAGACTTACTTGGGGAGGAGCATAAGGAAGAACAAGTGAAGGATCCACACCAAAAGAAAGTTGGGACACCAAGGTTGCAGTTTGAGATCCAAATTCCTTAGTAAGTATGGAAGAGCTAGCTAATTGCAGATCTCTTACTGAAGATATTCCCAAGACCTGCAAGCACTTATTCATTTTAGATCCTATGCCTGTATTAATTTAAAAAAAAATGATATGCATTATAAATCATAGAGGCATGCAAAATATTGGGAAGAAAGCAGCAAATATTTCTTTCACTTAGTACATGTCTGACTGTTTGAAATGGAAACTTACATCCTGCTAATGTTTTTGTAAAACTAAAAAGGAATCACCAACAAGAAAAAGAAGGCATTTACAGAAAATTTAGATTTAACACAAAAGCTTAAATTAAATTAAAATCAAATACCTGTATGGAAACCAAAGACATGATTTTTTTTTAAATTGTGTCGCTGACAACAAAGCATTGTCTATGTGTGGTGTTGTGGTTTGGCCATATACACTTGACCTTCTGACAAAGGGGTCTGGGGTTTAAGCCTCTGGATTCAGCGAGAAAGGCTATTCACATACACTTCTTTGCAGCACTCTGGTGTTAAATGACTACTGCTAGAGGTAGTGAAAATTCTTGTCAGTGTGCACTAGAGTGATGTGCTTAAAGTGCTGCTACCTTGTGAGTTCAAAAGGTAATTTGGTTGGTATTGGCCTTTCTGCAATCCATGTAAAGTGCTCAGAGCGTAAAAGGAATAAGCGCTACATAGAAATTCTATTTATCTTTAATTTACTGGTTTAGGTAGGCCTCTTTGTAGATACAATATAGATCTATAGAATAACCAGTTCTAAAAAAAGCTCAGATATTATGCTGTCTATTTTATCTATAATTCAGTTTATTCACCAATAAAAATTTTCTATCCTTGATGCAAAAATCAGTTTCAGATGAGGGTACAGTGACCTTCAATCAAAAAAAAAATTGTCACATAATTTTTTGCTTTAGACAAACAGAAAAGTTATTCCAGATTTGTTCTTTTCTTTCATCTCTACTAAGTAGCTTCCCTTGACAATTGTTTGAAAAATTTTGCTTAATGCAAACAAACTTATCCACACAAACAATATTCAATGAGTGCAAAGACAAAACTGCCATATTTTTTAACAGATTAATTATTCTCCTCTTAACACAAACAGGTTTTAAAGCAGTCCAAAATAATTTGTGGTAAACATGATTTTGCAGTATTTTGCAATACACATATAAAACTTAAATCACCTGGAATGCAGCGAGGTGAGGGCAGAGATAGGATTAAATCTTGTGCTAAATGTGGTAATAGGGATGTTTGCTGATTTGGTTTATGAGTGCCTGCAACCAGTTTTGCGAGAACTTTGTTGTGAGCTATGCCAGCGCATGAGGTAAAGCCCAGCTCTTTTTGCAAGGCTTCTCGCATATCTGCAGCCACTTGAGACCCAATCTGTATTCTCTGTTCACAACCACAGACACACTTTGAAGTTGTCCCTCCTAAAATGCAAAATGAACATTTAAGTTTTAAATATAATATTTATTATGATATTGAATATGTAAACAAGCAGACATAACGTTGAGGAATATCGCTAACCATTAAAGTTCAAAATTTTCTGAGCCCATTTAGAGGAATAAATTCGCTTCTCTAATGTATTAACTATGTTGGGAACCTAGAAAAACAACAAAAAGCAAGCTCAAACTGTGCTAGTCGCTTTGTTAGCTTAGTCTTCATTATCATGGTTTGCTATCAGAGAGCTCTGAATTGCAAACCACTAAGTATGATGTTTTTTTTTTCTTTTTTCTCTTTAAAAAAAATTGAAAAATAGTTTGCTATTTTCAGCATTTTGTGACTCTTTTGAAAGATGCTTAGAATCTAATAGGAGCAATGCATGTAGTTCAAAGCTTTTGGCAACCCAAGTCAGTGTGCTGCACTCCAAAAGCACTCAATCTGCAAATGTCTAAACTTTTAATGTTAAGAATCAACAAATCAAAAATAAAAACCATTTACAGAGCAGTTTGGTTGAATATTAAAGTAATTTATATTACATAAAAATCCAACCTAATTTCCAAATTGGTCATTTCCATCTCCTGTAAAATTTAACAACAAAAAAAAAATACAAGGTTTGAAATTTTCAATGACAATAAATTAAAATATTTGTCTAACCTTTGCATTCATAGTTTAAATGACAAAGTACTTTTGTCAGATATAATTTTATCCTTTGCACATGTTGAACTGCAGATTACAATTTTACATAACTAGATATAACTAGTTATATATATATATATATTAAAAAAAAGTTCAAATTCATTCAAGCTCTGAACCTTTCAAAAGTTGTTTTTTACTGTTGTAAATTTCAACAGTGCATCAATGGATAGTAAACATAACAAGAGGCAAAACACACATCTGAGGATATCTCGAGTATTTCATTACCATTGTAAAGTTTAAAAATGTGAGGGATGGGGGTTGCTTTATTTACATTATAAAATAGAATAATATGAAGAAAGTATTCAATATCATTCTGAGGTTTTCAGCCACTAAAAAAACAGATATCCCCCATAACAGACGAAAATGTCTTGTAAATAGCCCAAATAGGTCGGCTATTGGTGTTTTCTCTACTGAAGACTGTATTGCTGATGATACCATATAATAAAAAAGACCCATCATTAGTTTCAGTTACACTTCCAATTTGTTGAAAACATTGAGGGGTTTAAACGAGTTTGTTTTCTAAATTTTATCAAAGGTTATCTATTAGAGGAAAAAGAGGAGGACAAAAAACATCAGGACTTATTTTAGTTTGTTAATATTAAGGGGTGAGTCCAAGGTTGTAAAATACAAGGTCCACTTTAAGTATAATTATTATTGTAACTTTATGAACATAAATTCCTTGTTTACATTATGTATAACAATAACAAAAAGATTTTAAAATGTGTACAGTTGAATGTTTTTATTCTCAAGTACAAATATCTGACTTTCATTAACTTGACTAAACAAGTTTGATATTAATAAAAACAAAACAAATTTATGCAAACCTGAATTACTCTGGTATTCATGACCAGAGAACTCTGACCTAAACTCTCCATCCTCTTGTCTCCAGCCAACAAGCTCACTTACATCGACAAAATTTTCATCAAAGCCAAGTCTTTCAACATGAGGTGTGTACTTTTTGAAAAACTCTAGGATGGGGGGGAAGGGAGAATAAATAAGTGTACAATTTGAGTAATAAATAGTGACAATAAAATAAAAATATAAAAATCGGCAAGTGTCCCTTTTCAATTTATCTGAAGTTTTCTAGCTGGTGAAATATCCATAGTATGAGTCAAGAAAAAATTAATAGTTTTTGATTCATTACTGATCAACCATTTTTTTTTCCAATTTGATTTCATTAACATGGGTTAGTAAGCTTTAAGTTTCTCATCTTAAAGGTATTAATTTCTGGTCAGAAACCCCTCAAGGATATCTTTTCCGTATTTCCAGTTTTGTTTGGTTTTTAAAAAGGCTTTAAACTATTAAAGTGACAAATTAACTGGACTTTAAATATAAGTAAAGTTAGTTCCACAGTTGATACAAGAGTCAGGAAGCAAGGATTAGGGTCTTTATTTTTCTTGATGCACGATAGAGTGATGCGGTAGTTTGCCATGGTCCTTTTTTCTCCAATTTTATTTTTGTCCAGTCTAAGGAGACTTGCGTACTAGTTTAATGCTGAGTGGGCACAGGGGAGCAAATACAAATTTGCCTGGACTTAAAATTGAACTTTGAACCGATTGGATAGCTGTCAACTGCTAAATCAATTGGGCCACTACTCACATCTTCAATTAATAGACAAGCATGTAATGAATCAGGTTTTTGGGCCCAGGGCTTATTAAAAATTTAAAACAAGCATGCCTTGCTACAAGGCTGCAATAGTTGAAACATGACAAAAGAAAAAAAAAGAACATGTGGGGTAACTCTAGGGTACTTTATGGACTACTTAATGAGAGATGACAATCATAGCAGAATGTTTCAACTCAAGTCATTACACAGGCTGTCCTCACCTGAAATTTGATAAGACTTATGTCTGTATTCCGTGAGGTCCTCACCACTAACTAACACTAGTTGAGGACATTTTTTCTTAGCATCCGCAACAAACATCAGCTTTGTGACTCCAAATTCACGAGCTACATAGTTGCAAGTGACAACAATGTTTTTCTGCTGTATACCTGGAATATAGAAAAAATACGAAAGAGCTTTTGTCATTTTATCCAGCATTTAGATCAACAGAAAAAAAAACCAGACAAGTGGTTATTCTTCTGGTCTTCATTTTGTGTGCACAGCTTTTTGAAAAATTTATTTACGAAGCTTGAAGGTTAAAATAAGTGATTCTAATTATTTCTTAGAATAGATGGTAAGACGATAGACAAACCAATGAGGTTGGCTTTCATAATCTTACCAATATCTCAGCACCAAACAAAGTTTTGTGCAAATATTAAAATCAAAATCAGCTCACAAAGAAAAACTAAATAAATAGCAAATATATTACAGTAGAATCCCTTTTAACCGAAAGACGGTAAACCGAAAAATACGATAATCCGCAAAGAAATCAAAAGATTTTACAAGTCTCTTCTTTGTCTTTGTAACCATTCATGCGATAAACCGAAATGCGTCTAAGCGGCACTGACTTTAAAGCGAAACAATCTGAAGCGTCCACTCCCTCTCTCTCTTTCTTTTTGTTTTTCCATCACTTCTTTAACTTGGGGAAGGGGAAGAACACTCCCGAGCCCTTGCCGGACGATTGATTTAAAGCTAGATCTAGATCTACAGTCCGTGGGGCGTACCATCAGTGAAAAGGGGATGGGGGAGCAAGGAGCCTGAGTGGGAAAGAAAGGGGGCGGGGGAGGCCTAGTCTAGCTTGTGCTCAGGTGGCGTGTCTGCGTGTGTGTGTGTGGGCTCGCTTTGTCTGTGGTACTGAAACTGATTGACAGTGCCAGTGATCTGTGATGTAACGGGAGTCGGTCATCGAGATTGGAACTTTTCTTACTGATGCATTGATGGGCCC
>BMAT01011347.1:93579-104642 GCA_019649035.1 Elysia marginata
CAACGTTTCTGTCTTTCTGTTCTAGATCTAGATCTATCGAATTACGCACGAAAGCCAGTCAATACCGATACACCCAGTCCCACTCCAAGGCAAGATTAGAGAAGGGATTTTGGCCTGGAAAGTCTCAAGAAAAGTGGGGATTTAATAAAATGCTATGAAAAGCTGATCAAGGTTCGAGTCCAAGGATGGAAACTTGGTTGGTGTCTTTTTTTTTTATCATTTAGATCTAGTCTAACTGAGGCTATTAAAGTGACCCCAAACAACATCCCAAACAGTACCCCCCAAACAGTACCCCAAATAAAACCTGCCACAAGGCGGTTTGTTGACCCCAATAGTCACGTGACTATTTCCGGGTAGTAATCAATAGTAATAGGTCAGATTCATTGTCTTGGAAAGGCTGTCGTGTCTGGTGACATGTCCAAACCAAGCCAGTTTCCGCCGTTTCACTGTCGCCAGTAAAGGTTCTTGCGGACCAACATATGCAACGACTAATTCGCGGACAGACTCGTTTGTTACATGATCTTTGTAGGAGATACGGAGTAGCTTCCTCAGGCACTTGTTTTCAAAAACCTGTATCCGTCTTTCTGTATCTGCCAGTAGCGTCCACGTTTCACACCCGTATGTTAGTATGGAGATTACAAGGGACCTGCAAAGTTTGTGTTTCGCCTTGAAGCTAATGGAGCTCTTCCAGATATTTCCGAGCTTGACGAACGCTGCTGTTGCCAAAGCTATTCAAGTGCAAACTTCAACAGTCGAGCTACCGTCCTCATGCAAGGTGGCACCCAAATATTTAAATTTATGTACCAACTCCAGGGGTTTGTCGTCCATGGTTATGGAGGCATCGTTGACCCTCTCGCTACTGACCATGACTTTGGACTTCTCTGAGCTCACTTCCATTCCAAAAGCTTTGGAAGAAGCCACCAGTCCGTCGGTCAGGACCTGCAATTCGGCTTGTGATCCGGCTATTAGGTCAATGTCGTCAGCAAAACGTAGATTGCATACTGGTCTTCCGCCAATGGAGATTGTTGGACTGTGTTGGTGCAGAGTGTCCTGCATTATCCGCTCGAGCAATATATTGAAGAGTATAGGAGAGAGAGACAGCCCTGTCTAACGCCAACCGTCGTCTTGAAAGAGTTTCCTATGGTGTTGTTCAGGAAAACTGCTGAGTTTGAGTTCATGTATAGGGGTTTTATGGTTTTAACGAGTCCTTCATCGATGTTGAATCCTCTTAATACATGCCACAGTCCGTCGTGCCACACCCTGTCAAAGCCTTTCTTGAAATCTATAAAATTGTGGAACAGGTCGCGTTGGTGTTGCATGTGCTTTTCTATGAGGATCCTGCAGTTAAAGATCTGTTCTACTCTACTACGGCCTGCTCGAAAGCCAGCTTGTTCCTCCGCGAGAATTTCCTCTGCCTTTGGCTTCAGTCTGTTCAATATGTCTCGAAGCATTACTCAACTGGGGTGGCTGATAAGGCTGATAGTCCTGTAGTTGTTGCATAGTCTTAAATTGCCTTTCTTTGGGAGAGGTACCGCCAGCGACTTTGTCCACTTTTTTGGCCATTTCTTTTCATTCCATATTCGTTGACTCAGAGCTGTGAGAATGTTGTTGACTTCCTCGCCACCTGCTTTCAGAAGCTCTGATGGGATGTTATCGACTCCGGGTGCCTTTCCAAGTTTCAAGCTTTTAACTGCAGCTTCAACCTCTGATTTTTGAATGGGCGGACTGTCATCTGTTTCTGGTGGATCTCGGGTGGCTGACAGAATTGAGAGGTTGGGTTGGAGCTCATAATTGTAGAAATCACTGCAGTATTCTGACCATCTCTGCATAATGTCCTCATCGTCTGTGAGCAGGCGGCTGTCTTTGTCTTCGATAAGATTTACTTTCGGTTGGAAGGTCTTGGTGAGCATCTTTAATGTACTGAAGGCTTGCTTCGATCTGCCTGATGACAAACCCTGTTCTGTGGCTACACATTGATCATCAATCCATTCCTCCTTCGCTTCCTTCATCTTTTTCCGGACCGCTTTGTTCACCAGTTGGTAGTTCTCCATGGCTACGTTGCTTCCAAACTTTCTCTTACGAAGTTCCTTTCTCTTGTCACAGAGGTCCAGCACTTCATTCGTGACCCACGGTTGGATTGTTCTGCGTTTCCTTCCAAGGATTTCCTCGGCGGTGGATACCAAGACTTCTTTCAGGCTGTTAGCCATTTTATCCACATTATTGTCGATGGGTGTGAGGGCCGCAAATTTACCGCCAATTTGAGCTCTAAAGGTTTCAGAGCATATGAGACGCTAATACAACTTTACAAGTTAAAGACTGCTATTCCCTTGAAAATGAAGATAAAGTGCTAGTTGTATTATTAGTCAGACCTGAAGTTAACTAGACAAAGGTCATGGTTTTCGCATTATATTTTATGTGCATATTAATCCTGGTTTGTTTCAAAATAAGAACACAACCTGCTAAAATGCACCCAACTCAAAT
Source organism: Elysia marginata (assembly GCA_019649035.1). Classification (NCBI taxonomy): domain Eukaryota; kingdom Metazoa; phylum Mollusca; class Gastropoda; family Plakobranchidae; genus Elysia; species Elysia marginata. The sequence continues at coordinate 96,061 of BMAT01011347.1, forward strand.
AACAAGCATAAAAAGCTTTCCTTTATGACATTTTCAGGGAGGGGCAAGCTAAATTTGCCCAGTCAAGAGTCTCGACAGTTGAAAAATACTATGGACTTTTCTGTGAAACACTTGGCTCAGTTATAAGGAAATCTGCTAGATTACGTGATAAAGGTAAGTGTGATGAGAAATTGCTGCTTGCAGCTTGAATTAGTGTGTAGTGACAATGTGACAGAAAAATTTTAGTTTTGTAATCCCAAAGCCTTTCTAAAATCACTAATTAATTTTTTCAATTTTACATTTAATGTTTATAATACATACAATGGAATTTTGTACCAAATTGGATATGATGAGCCAAAAAGAAAACCTTTGAAGACTTGACTCAAAAGTTGAAGTTCATGAACAAACACACTTCAGAAATACTGAAGAGGGTGTCGTAAAATTTGACTTTTTCTCCAAAACGGCCAAACATTTTGGACAATTTAACTCATTCCCTACGTAATTTTGTTCTCATTTCGATGTAATTTTTTTACAGCCTAGCCATTTTACTCGACAGTGGTGTTAAGCAATCAACTATTGTTCCATGTATTTTCGATAAAACATGTCATGTTGCATATATGAAACTGAAGGAAATTGAATAGAAATTCAGAATAACATATTATTTGTGGGTATTGAGTGTGTTTTATATGATAGGTTTTTATGTAAGAAACCTGAAATAAAAAAAAATTAGATCTACTCTTGGGTCTAGATTCTGTATCTTCATTTAGTTCTAGATCTAAATCAGACTCTTCATCTAAGCTAAACTCACCCTCACTATTGTTATCTAGGATATTTTGTAGGAAATTCCTAGCCTTGATGGCAGTAAACCTTCTGGATCTAGTTATCTCATCTAACTGTTTGGGGCAATGCCGACTCTATAGATCAAGATTGTATAAAAACTGCAAATAAAAAGACCAAAACACCTAAAAAACCGATGAAAATCGATCTGAATGCTTGCTGAAATGTAAACAAACAAAAACGAAAATGAAACAAACTATGCCAGATTTTTCGGCATCTCTAAGTAGTCCTAAAAGCCAAAGATATTTTGGCGTCTAATAATAGACGCTTCGTAGTCTGACGAAAATCTGATCGTCTAATATTAGACGCTTCAGAGGGAATCAGTTAAAAGAAATTCCATAACTTTTTCTCACTATTTTATTCATTTTGTGTAATAATGAGCATTTAAATGTTTCATGATAAGGTTTTAACCATTTTTTAGCTGGAACAAACTTAATAACAAAAATGTGAAAATCACATAAAAAATAAGCTCCTAAGCAAATGTATTATTATCCCAAAATAATTATTGTTTTCTCATTGTTGACCTTAGATTTAGCTAGAAGCTGAAAAGTAGTGACTAAAAGCAGTCCACTGCATAAATCAGGCTATGACTGTTTTTTATGACAAAGGACTATGTATTTTATTGAATTTTGCAAAGAAAACAAGATCGCTTTTCTATTGTAGAAGTATTACATATTAATTTTTTGCGTCATAATTTCCTTTGGCGTTAGTTCTAAAAATGAGAACTTCCCTTTCATTGGCTGACAACACTTCTAAGGTTAAAATGTTTTTTACCCTGTATCCATTTCAAAATCAAACGGCATCATTATTTTTACCCTGCATCCATTTCAAAATCAAATGGCATCATTGTTTTTACCCTGTATCCATTTCAAAATCCAATTGCATCATTTTGGATTTGTTGAAAAATGTATATATATCTAGTGAGACATTTTTTTTTTTAAATGAGAGAAAAAAACATAATAGAAAACATGTAAGTTGCAATGATGTACAAACATTTTGTCTTGCATCATATTCACGAGCAACAGCATCTGAATGTGACCATTTCTCTCTTTATTTGTGAATTCATTCAAATTTTATCAAAAAGCATCATGATGTGTTCCAAGAGATGTATAATGTTAAAATCATTATGATAGCAAGTGCTGTTATTTTATGTTTGAAAAAAGTTATTTCTGAAAATGCTCTGAAACTAACATTAACAACATATTTATGACATTTTGAGACAGCCTAAAATAAATCACCCCTTGAAGTCTGGTTAAGAATTAATTCTTAAATTTAATGCAACATTGTAAAGAATCATACCTAACTTTATATTATTGCTGCTTGAAAATGATTTACTGTAATAGACACAAACTGTTTTGTATTCGGTTTTGTTTATCTACAAAAAGAAGCAGACATTTGCAGGCAATAGGAGAGAAATTTATATTTTAAGTGCTCCTTCAATATATATTTCAATTTATAGCCCCTTGCCTTACCTCTCTCTATGGAGTCAATCTCTTACTTGTTTATTTTATATTTTAAGGAAATTTTTGCACCTGCAGACTATGCTTTTTGCTGTCCTCTCCTGATACATTTGAGTCTAAAGTGCTTAGCATTTAGTGGATTAAGCACGATTTGAAAACGCTCTTTACTTTTTATTTTACCTTTCTTCTCAAGTTGCGCCAGATATACACCATGTTGAACAGCTTTATTTTTGTTGCAGATTAGGTGTTAGCAATGCCTTACCCTATGTTAGCTGCTACATTGGAACCCCTCAATTAAGACCCTCTCAATAAAGACCTCCCCTCCTATGTGACTTTAGTTTAAATTTGAGGACGCCCACCTTTATGGGTATAGTAATTTAACCCATGAACGAAGATCGCCTTCTTATAAGACCTGTAAGAAATCTCTGAAATAAATCATAATACTGCAGTAATTTTAGCTGGCTCTTTGATCTTACATCACAATTGAAGAATGCAAAAAAAAAAAAAGTCACAAATCAAAAGAGATCCATTTTTTTCAGCTCTTCAAATAGTTTATTTTTAATAGCCATAGTTACACATCTCTAATTATGTGCTGTGCTAAATAAAAACTTGTAAACATTATTTTTTTATATCAGTTTCACTGAAAATGTTTTTTCTAACATTGCCAGGGGATCTCTTTGCCCATCACTTGAAAGAGTATGCACAAGCAGAAAAGCTGAACAATTCTTCCACCATAAGTCTGACGGCTTTTGCTGAAAATTTTGCAGCTGTGCAGGATTACAGAGATACAGAGGTGGAGAAGCGTTTGCGTTTGTCACTCTAATATACATATGATTTCTTTTTTAAATGGTGGAATGTGTCATTTTGCTTTCCAAAATTTTTTCAATCTTTTTGAAATATGTGATCCAATCCCAAAAACCCAGCTAAAATGGAAAATGTTCACTTTTTGGTTATTATATATGAAAATTATATCAAGACCAGAAAGCATAGAAAATCAGCAACATTACGCAAACAACGAAATGCATTTATATTTCATCATTAATTTTTTAATGAATTTTCAAAGCAAGTAGATGTGATTGTTTTTTTTTTAGGAGTTTGAAACTGAGAAATTGCATGTTGCTTAGAATGAGACTGAGCGACTTAAGCTGAATTTTTGGGATTGGGGTCACATTTATCACATGTGACTGTATTTGAGATTTGAGGTGGCTGACAGAGACAGAGTGAGGTAGAGAGAGAGAGAAAGTGACACATACAGAGAGATGGAGGGGGAAGAGTTGTAAGAAGTAGAAGACATACAATTAGAAACAGAGTCAACTAAGAGAAACTTGTCCTGCTAAACAATACATGTTACTTTTACAGTTGTTGTAAAACAAGCTTAATAAAATAAAGATAATTTCCACAGATCAAACGCTTGGAAGAAAAAGTTTTGAAGCCATTTGTGAAATATGGCACAGTATGTAAAAATATGAAGGTAAGTGAGTGAGTGTTTCTAATAAGTTTCAAACAAATAATTATGTATTTGAAACTGAAGTGAAAATCACTTTCTAATTATATAAGGGAAAGTTGGCTTTTACTCTTGAATTCTTTGCATCTTGATCTTTGTGTCTGTTTTAAATCTAATTTCAAATTCAACTTCAAGTCTTAGTCTCAGCTTGTTTTGATAGATTTAAGTCATTCCTTACTTTTTACATACATATTTTGTCCCCCCTCCAGCTCCAACCATCCTTCTTTTTGGCCATATTGTATTCTCATTGATGTAAAAAAGAGTCACAGTTTAAAAAAATATCTTGTGTATTTTGCCATAAATTTAAACTGTAACAGAATATAGAGAATAGAGATTATTATTTACTAATGAATATATATCATCCATGTTCTTGTATATCCAACACAAATTGATAAAGTTCTTGTCTTATCCCAATTGCTAATCAAATCTTCACATCTGTGCCCTTAGAAAGTTCAAAACTTACCTAAACTGTGCTGAAAACGTCACCGCACTAACAATATGGCATAATATAGTTTTTAAAATTAGTTTTGAAGTAAGTGAGTCTCAGACCTCGATGGCATTACTCATGACAATATTCAGTGACAAAACACAATGGAACCCAAAAAGTAAAAAAAATTTTTTTTTTGGTTGTATTACAGTCCACAGTAAAGAACAACCAAAATGCTTGGGAGAGGGAAAGAAAGCAGCTGACAAAATTGGAAAAACTGCACCAAAAACTGCCTGCATCAGATCCACAAGTTGTATCCTTTTGTTGCTTTGTTCTAAAATTGCTTATAAAAGTGTGTATTTATATCACAAATAAAGAGGAGTTGGAGCAAAATGTAATTTAGGTCCACTCCTTGCTCATTAATCAACAAACTGTGGTCAAAACAGAGGTTCTTTGTTTTTTGTTGTTTTTTTTTTGGTCATTAGACACATTTCTAGGGTTTAAGACCAACACTCGGGAAACCTTCCCAATGGCAGAAAAATTTCACAACTGGGAGCAAGAACAGTAAAAGCTCAGTTCTGTAGTTCTGCACTGACAGAGAATGTCCAATATACATGTAAACTTAAATTTAAAAAATTAATTTTTAACGTTATCCAAAGGCAAGTTATAATTTGCTAAAGTCTTGGATTTTTATATTAGTTGCAGTTTTTGCTTTAAGATGGAGCCTCTGTGCTTGCAAGTTTTAAGGCATATATTGCAACTCATGCTTTAACGTAAATATTATAATTTTACAGAAAAGAAAAGTCATTCGATGAAATGTGGCAGAAACAATATTCCGTTATGCTTCAATAATATATCTTTAAAATTGTTGAAGTGAATTATATCAATTGTATGATCAACAAAAATGACAGTATGCAAGATTTCTGATTTTATCAACTGTGGGTTTCATGCGGGATTTAGGAATAGTTCAGGGAACAGCTTAGACTAAAATGAAAAGGAGAATGCAAAGTTATTTATCATAATTTAGAGATGTAATCAGTAATATCAAATATTTTGTGTCATGTTTTTTTTCTAAACCTATTTTCCTTAACTTTATTTACAGTCCAAGGTGAGATTCACCATGGCCATAATAATAAGAAGCACATATGGCTATAGCATGCTATGGATGGACAAGTGAACAAAAAAAACCAATCACAACTAACTGTGAAAACAATGTTCATATTGGTCATATTGTGTAACGAGAAATGATACGGCTGAGGACTTGTAATTACTTATAATGTTTGAATTTTAAATTTCATTTCTGTTTGACACAAGTTACAAGATCTTTCATGTTATTTAAGATCTCAACATTTCACAAGTATCAGCAACTGAAAACATAGCGATGAAGATGTTGAATCTCATAACTGAAATTGATAAATTTGAGGGAAATAAGTTGGCTGATATGAAGGTACATCATCTTATAAAGAATGGGTTTTTTTTATAGCCAGGCCACCTATTGAAAAACCAAAAGTACAAAAAAGAAACATTTTATTCAATGCATCAAGCTAATTCAGTCACAGGTGAGAATTTTAACTGACTGAATTTTAGTTATTTCTTTAATTATTATTTTTCCATGCTCTTTGAGAGAATAGTAATGATAAAAAATAAATACTAAAAACCCCAGTTTTTTCCTTTTATTTTCTTTTTTTCTCAGGCTATGAATGATCTCCAAAGAATGCGCCAAGAGACAGGCATTTATGGAGAAAATCTCATATCTGAAATTGATCAATTTGAGAGAAATAAGTTGGCTGATATGAAGGTACATCATCTTATTAATAATTTTCTTTTTAATCTACTTTTCTAAAAAGAATATCCTTTTTTTTCTAATTTCTTATTCCATATTCAGACCTGTCAATTTTACGGTTTGCCTGTAATTTATTACCGTGGCGCGAAAAAAACTACAGGTTACGGGCAACGACCATAATATTACAGCATGTTGATAAACCTAGGCCAAGGGTGCTCAGAATGTTTTGTTTTGTACCCGGAAATACAATCCCGATATTGAAATGGTCCGGTGTAATGCTACATTGTGTAGGCCTACTTGCATGATAAAGTTATCGATATGTAAACGTATGTGTAACACCACCCGTTGCCTTGGAAGTGTGTTGTGTAGGCCTATGGCACTGGTAGCCAGTGAACATAACCCTCACCCCCTAAGTAGGAAATTTCATTTACGCATAGCAGTATTAATGTGGACTCCTGAAAAATTACTGCGAGTAAACCCTAATATTACGGGGAAGCAAAATATAGGTTGGCAGGTCTGCATATTATTTTTTGTGCAAAATACAATATTTTAAAGTTTTAGTTTATCTGTCTTCTTTCCACTCAATCAGCAGTTAAAAATATTTTTAAGAAAGAAAAAAAAAGTTTAAAAACCTCACAGAAAAATCTTTTTGTGTTGCTTTTATTGAAACCACATGAAACTAGACTCACTATCTTTTTGTGAGTTTATGACTATACTCTCTCTTAATCTTTAAATTTGGATTTTAGTAAGCCGGCTTGTACTTTGAGAAAGGCAGTAGACCAAAACCATCCCTGGTCTTTATTTAAGTCGTTCTCTAAGAATAGATGAAATGAAGTTAAATGCTTGTTCATTTGTCTTGCTTTCTGTAAGTTGAAAGTTGAATGGCTTTGTTTTGAGATATAGTTTCGTAGGAGTTCAGAAGTAAAATTTTTTTATTGCAGATATGACGCTAAAGCCATTTTGAAACAGTTTTCACACCTAATTCTTGTTGAAATTTCATGTTTTGTGTGTGTAATACTAAGTATTATGGTTGCTAATGCCTCAACACTTTCATGGTCATCTTAACATTAAGTGCTTTTTTCTCCCTTCTCTGAAATTTCAAAACTCCCAATCCTACCGACTTCAAATGGTTATAACTGCATATAGGAGCATGATAGAGCTTTTCTGTATTGTATTTGAAAGTAATATCAATACCATTATTGGGCCACCTTAAGACTGATTGCAAGACATTTTATGTTTATCTGGCAATCTTGGTTGTATTCATATCTATTTTTGCCTTTTTGGGGGGATTAAACAATATAATCTTATATACCTTCAATTGTTTTAGCAAGAAAAGCTTGAACTGCCACAGAAGGTGAGAGATATAATTTACAATGCAAGACAGCATAAATCTTTATTCTACTCGGGAAAATTTGTGTCTATGCTTGTAGGTAAATTAGTAAATAAATGGTCATAAATCTGTTTGTATGACAATAAAATATACATTTGTAAATAGTTAATAGCATGGTGACATCAAACCACTGCAATAATTTTACTCTACATGGATTGGTAGAGTTGACAATATATTCCTTAAATTCTTCTTACTCTTTTTTAAACCTTTATTACATCAGTTCAAAAAAATTTAAGTAAAACAACCACCAGAAAAAAGGTACTAGCCAATTAACAAGAGCAGATCATTGCAATAACATTTATCTAAAGCTGACATTTAGGATGAACAAGATATATTGTTATAGTATTCATGTAATAAATAAGAAAATATTGACAACATTGATGAATAACGATAAAAGTTCTAGTACCGGTAATGACAAATAATATGTTTAGCAATATTAGTAATAATATTAATAGCAATAATGGTAGTAAAATCACAGTGATAACAATAATTAACAATAATAATAATTTTTATTATTTTGGCGTTTTTCAGGCGGTGCTAAATGAGTTTGTGCAGATTGAGATGATGTTCCATGCAAGGGCGCTTAAATATCTGTCTGAGTGTTATGAAGCAGTGCAAAGCATTGACTCTGAGGTGGACATGGATGTGAGTATTCTAGAATGTTAATCTGCTCATAGTTACCTGATCATGCAATTTGCACTAAGGAACAAGTAGTGGCAAAATTGTTTTTATGTTTAAAAATGCTCCCTAGCTTTTTTTAACATTGCATCAAATTTTTTTAATCATTGAAAACGATGAAATACTTTTCTCATTTGCCATTTAGCTCAAAGATAAGTGATTTGTTTCTATTCCTTATTTTGAGTTGTGAGAATGGTAGCAGTGGAAAAAAGTCATCTCTCTCATATGAATTTTTTAAAACACATTATAGCCTCATCTAGGAATATAGTATATTCCACTATAATTGTCATATTACCTAAATTTTGCACCTCGCCATTACTTCAAAGTTTCGGGCAGCTCTGCCCTCATCAGATGGCTGACTGGTCTGTGTTTACCAGCGTGGCCGGCTGGGGTGCGTTCGATAGCCAGAACTTTCTTCGATGCGCACAATGCGAAAAAATCTCCTTCCGCACATTTAAGGAACCTCTTTTTCTTAGTTTAGCAAGTTTTTCTTCTAGGCAGAGCGGACAAGACATTGTACACAC
>BMAT01011347.1:105032-121300 GCA_019649035.1 Elysia marginata
TAGGAAGAGGCACTAGAAAATAACTTCATTATTATTATTATTATTATATGTACATATCATATGTCAAGAATTAGAATTTAAGAAATAAATGCCATCAAAAATATTGGTTTGCTTTTTCATGAATGGATTTGCACAAATATTCTCTCTCTACTTCCTCAAGATAAAAAAAGGCGATGCAAATTGAGTTCTTTTAAAACATTGCTTTCTCTTTAATTGTATTTTGTTATGGTTTAGTATGATAAATAATATGCGAGGAACTGTTGATAGTTCATTCAAGCCTAGAGTTGGAATTTCGATTTTTAAACATTTAATCATTTGTGTGCACTAAGCATTCCAGAACTGATTGAATTTATCATTATTGAGTTAAAACTAATAAAAGGGAAAAAAAATACACTTGTGTTGTCCTAAATCAGCCTTTTAATACAGTACATATTTCTGCTGGAATGTTTTTTAGGACAAAACGCATAATTTTACATTGAAAAGATGGACGCTTTGCTTTGCTTGAGGTGTATTCAATTTGAACCGAGGGTAAAAAGGGATGTTGCAGTGTAACAGACAAGCCAAAAACTGAAAACTCATGATGATGTCTTATCTGTAATCTAATCCCTTTTGTAAATTTGCTGTCTCTCATTCTGCAGCAATTTAGAGGGGCTCTTTTGGAGGCCTCTGGGTTGTCACGCTCCTTCACTCAAACAGGAGGGTCCAGTAGTTTAGGAACTTCTACTGCAGCTTCGGGGACGCTGACCTCAAAACAAGGTTTCTCCCTCAATGGCTCGCCATCCAATCAGGAAATGCACAGACCCTCGCCAAGACAACGGAGACACGGGGTGAGTGCTGTTGAATGCTGATTAATATAAAAGATCAAGGAGTTTTTTTCATTCGGTTGAATCTTACTTATTTTGGAGTAGACCTACAAGATTTTACTTTGCACTAGTACATACACACTAATTTTTGTCAATCTGTTTTATTGTGTAAAGCATGGCAATGTTTTGTCAGTCTGTTTATATTCAAAAGTTTTGCATGGAAGAAATTGTCATATATTTAAATTTTTTTGGACGAGGTCAATTTAAAAAAAAAAAGAATATACTCTAGGATTTGAAGTAAAGCCTCTGAGATCATATAAGTAGGTTTGAGTGTAAGATTAAGAATCCTGAAGTTTGATTGAAAAAAAAACACAGATCCTATATATAACCAAATAATTTCCAACTCTTTCTGTATTTCATCACTAATTATCAATGTCGATTTTGTCCTCTCTGTACTTGTGGTAACCCTCTAACTGCTTACTTTTATGACTTCCCTGTTCTGAAATCACTTTCCATACTCAAAATTTGCTCCCTTTCCATTTTGTCTTCTTTTCATGATACTCAAGCCACTTTGCCAGATTAAATTAAAGCTAAGGGGTTAAAATTATCCTCACATCTATTCATAGGACTCTAATTTCAGACATGGGCAGACTAATTAATCATGATTTATGGAAATTACGATTTAAGACATACATCTAAGAAAAAAATTGTTTTCAGAAAAACTGAAGTTATTTGTATTTTTTTTCATGAAGTTTACCTCTCTCTTTGAAAAAAAAAAAAGACATGTTTAGCTTCCACCAGGTCCAAGCTTTCCCCTATAATTTATCTTTTTGGTGTTCGATATTCCATATTTGAACTTTTGATATGTTAACCTTTAAACTTGTAAGGTATGATCAAGTCATGTGGTGCCTCACAAATAGTTTTCGCCATAGGACATACATGTATAGGATAATTCAGTTATTGTTATTCATGAGGTTTAAATTTCAACTTTGCATTTTGGTCATAAGCTGTTTATGAGTGATGTAGCGAATATCCTCATTTTCATGACTACAAAAGGTAAAAAAAGGATACCAAGTGAATAGATAACTTTTGCTTAATCTAAAGAGGCCCTGTCTAACGATACATTTTTGGTTTCTCAAGAATTTTACTTAAAACAGGGGCTAGAAATAAAAGGGGAAATAATTACTTTTGTTATATTATAGCCTGTCTTACTTTATGAATATGAAATTTACCAACAGTATTCTCGTTGGTATTTTTGGGACCTCTATAACACCACTCATAGTCATAGAACTATTTATTCTTTTACGTATCATTTTATCAGCCTTTCTTATTTAATCTTTAGAAAATTTAAACATGTATTCTTTGGTGTATTTATTGAAACCATACTACATGTATATATATCACTGTATGCTTTGAGCATATTGTCTTTCACCTCTCCGGTTTTTTTTGTTTTTTTTTTTGTTGCTTGCACGCACAGTTTTTTTTGTTTTGCACTATCTTTATTTCACAGGTGTCACCACTGCATCTCCCTTTCCATTCTGACTCGGAATGTGATAGTGACACTTGCACCAATTCTGTGTCCTAACTTTATTAGTCATGTTGTACACTAAGTTGTAAGTTGACTTGAATTCATCACTAACATGGCTATAGACCGTATATATGACTCAATTGTCTCAAAAGTTGGGTTTGCACTAAGCAGGTGTCTTTGGAGCGATATATTTCAGAAAGGGCATGTTGTACCTATTGATGTCTGTGCCACGATCAAAGCAAGAAGCATCTTAAATGTCATTTGCAACTAAATTTAGCACCCCCAAAACAATTTTAGCTTTGGACTTCTCTGCCTTCCCAACTTTTGATTTTGAGTCATTTAATTTTTTTTCATTTCCTTTGTAACCCTGTTTGATATTCTCTTTGAAATTATAGTCATCTTATTTTTTTTCAACTAATATACGATAGAAATTGTAGATAAAAAAGTACCTTTATTTGAAATCAAAGAGCTTAAGTTACCACGATAGACATTGAAAGTGAAGAATAAAGTGTTGATGCACAGTTGCTTTTTTTTAAATTAATTTAATATACAGATCAGCCCAGGCAGAGACGTCAGTCAATGTCGCAACGGACGAGCAATAACTAACTAACTAACTAATTTAAGACAACGCATCCATGAAATTAGGTGCATATGATTAAATCATCTCTTACTAGAGCCATCTATAAAACAAATGAACATAGTTTATGGTAGCAGCTTACATGAGTCTTATAAGATCATAAATATTTACAGGCCTTTACCCAAATTTACTATTTACTATGGACTGTTGATATGCAGTTAAAGGTCATAAAAATCTATGCTTTGAAGTTAATAATCATAAAAAAGGCAGGCAGCATTCATAGCCTTATCTACTTTGATACTGTTTTACCATTTAACCGTGTACTGCCTAGCGTATCATATATGATACGCAGAAACATACCATGTATATGTTTCATTTAGGGCATTAGCCTTGATTTTCAGCTTAGCATATGCTGACCCCCAAAAGAAACGCAACATCGAATCTTCAATACATATTACTACTGAAAACTACAAGGGGTGAAATGAGACATGTAATACAGTCGGACCCGCAAAATCGGGAATTTCTGTGAAATCTGGAAAAATCCCAGGGAACGGAATTTTTTCTATCTAAAGTCATCGTGAAATCGGGAAATATTACCCACCTAATCGGGAAAAAAATCCGTAAATGACTGTCAATATCAAGTGTTGACGGCATGTTATTTGCAGTCTAGACATAGGGAAAACGCATCACTCAGGCGTTATGAATGAATTAGCACACATGTAATCGATAAATGTTTGCTCTGTGCTTAGGCGACGTTTAGCAAGGTGCTTGGGAGGGGCGTCGAGAAGTCTGCTACGCGACGGTCTCATGGGTCAGTTCATTCCAGGTAGACATTGGTCAAGCTGTGTTTGATCTAATGGGTAATCTGGCAGATGGTAGACACGCGCCAGACATGGTGCAAACAAAGTGGGTTTTTAAGAAAGAGCACCATTTTCTGTTTTTTTAAGAGCACTATTTTCTGTGTTTGTTCTTATTCTTTTTCTTACTCACAAACACTTTCTCTCCATCTATCTAACCCCCCCCCCCCTCTTTCTCTCTCTTTCCACCTTACACCCACAAACACTCTTCCTTCTCTCCTCCGTCTTTTAACTTCTCTCTCTCTCTCTGACTATGTCTCCATCTCTTCCTTCCCTCTCTCTCTTACTCTGTCTGTCTCTCTCTGTGCTCTCTCTCTCTCTCTCTCTCTCTGCCTGAGTTTTACATTTATTTCCACGAGAGGTCCAATTTTTAGTTAAAAAAATGCAAAGACCCGGAAAATCGGGAAAAGATGCCTTCTCCCGAAATTTCCCGAAAAAGCGGGTCCAACTGTACATCATTTTAAAGGTTATTTATTGTTTTTGAAACTTAAAATACGTCACGTTCATCGGTGGCCGAGGAAATTAGATTTAAATAAAAGTCCCTCAATATAGTAGATTTTATGAAAATAGGATACCATTGCTAAAATTCCACAATACAAACTGTACAGCAATTTTGACCACATTTTTACATACCTGTTCAGTAGATAAGTCTTTAGAATATAATTTCAAATCAAGACAGGCTCCAGCTAATAATGTGTGTGCCCCCCTTGGGCTTCCAGTAGAGCAGCACATCATCAAGGATGCTCCACCCTACCTGTTGTGTTGCCTTACGCAATCTGCTTGGTATCTTTCACCGCTTCTTCTCGATACACGTACGTGGCCATCAGCATGGTCAATGCAGAATCAAGATTAGTCACTGAATATGACATTTCTTTGTTGGATGCTATCCCACACGGCATGTTCCTGGGCCCATAGTGTATGTTTGTGTCGGTAACGCTGGGTCAGGATATGGCCGATGTATGGGCGACAAGTACGTAGGCCAGAGGTAAACGTCTTCTTACTGTGTTTGCACTTATACATTGATTATTACTTCCTCTTGTCTGAAGCGATGAAGCTGAAGCTGAACAAAATCTGTTGTTCGTATGATTTCTGACAAGGTTTCTGTCTTGTGTCTGCGTAGTGCACCTAGGCCTTCCAGAACGGGGCCAATCACTCACCGTATCCGTCTCTTGTAGACGTTGTCTGAGTCTGAAAATCGTCGCCCTGTTTACATTCATACAGAGGGTAACTTCACTGATAGGAAGACCTGCTTGGAGAAGTCCTAAAGCACGATGAAGATCAACTTTAGATAAGCGTGGCATTTTGTAAAAATAAATCGTTTAATTCTAAAAACGGCGAATAATTATTGGGCGTCTTGTAAGGTACCCTTGTGTGTAATTTTGAGAATCTCGAATCTTCTACACTCACGGATTTTACATTTTTACAGGGTATTCGAAAATCGCTCACCTTGAATGGCAAACCTTGCATTGGACTCGGGAGTGTGCTTAAACTCATGTTCAGATGTGTTACTACTCACAACACACACAAAATCAACTCACCAACCTTTTTTTTTAGCGTGCACGGGCACAAAAATAAGGAATGTCATGTTGCGTTTCTTTTGGTGCTCAGAATATATGATACACATTCCAAAACAAAAACGTAACAACGTATCCAAATTTTTAAACACACATTGCCTGTATGCACTTAACTGTACTATACAGATTTCAACCTTTTAATTTTGTACTAATAGAACATTTTTTAGCTTCTTTATTATTGTTCTTAGAGGACGTTGTAAGAAGTACTTATAGGTTTCTTTTTCAATAACAAAGACAGATGTACAGTAGTTTTGGTATTCATATTAAAATTCTCAAAGTTTCAAAATTGAGGAAACCTACGGCACAAGCGTTCTCATTAATATCTTATGTTTTCAAACTGATAGTGTAGGGACAGAAATCCCCATTTTTGTCAATAGTGAAGGATTAAAAAAAAATTTCTACAACCCTCCTCCCTCTCCCCAACAAACAAATTTTTAAAGAACAACAAAAATAACTGAAGCCACACATGGTTTTTTTTTTAAGAAAATTTAGAGCTGTGACTATTATGTACTTATTTAGGTATCCAATTTAAAACAACCTGTCGCTTCTTTTTTTTAATACAAAAGTTTGCTGTGATGAAATTTAACTTTTCTTGTATTTTATTGGCTCATGTTTCACTCACACAGGAATTACAGTATTACAATCATTGTATTTGTTATTCTTTCACTAATCAGATGATCTACAATGATGCTGATGATGAGGATTCAGATGACGACTATGATGAAGATGATGTTGACGATGATGATGATGACGATGAATCAGATTACAAGTAAAATTGGAGGGGCAACAAAGACAAACTGTGATTCTTATATTTGATTATATTTGAACTAAAATTTGATGAATAGTTTATATGATAAAAGAAATGCTATGAAATGCATAACTAGCCTAGTCTGTTTTAATAATTTATATAATTTATTAATATATATTACTAAATATTTTTATAATCTTCATATGCACCTTAAACCTTTATAAGTTGGATCATAAGAATTGTGTTTATTTCTTTTGTTTGTCATTTATCAATTTTGAACTTTGAACAAGACTTAGAGAGTAGGGAGCAATTTATGCAATTCTTCTCTTACTTAAACGTCAAATGATCTATATCTAGATGTCAATTTATGTGTTAATATATGTGTTTAGTTTAATTTTATCCTAAATTGGTAAACATGAGATAGCCATGCAAATTCAACTCTAGAAGTGTCACATACTAATATTTTCGTTATGATTTCTCTAAGTATTATTTCTATGAAAAGAAATTCCTGTTTGTAGGGACAATTTGACCGGCATTGTGACACTTTTAGGATTAAGCAGACTAGAGCATCGTTAATATTTTTTAAATTGATTTGAAGTGTGCTGTAGTTGTTAGCCTTGAACAACAGCAAGGACAGTTCTAAGAGGTAAAAAAAAGACAGTTTTGTAAACTAACAACTATGTAAGCAAATGCTTTAAACGCAAGTAAGAAAAATACTTTGAGTTTAAGAATGCAAAACCTAGCCACATCTTATATGAGTGAAGGAGTTTATTGGGGGGTGGGATATACATGTAGATGTGCTTTGTTTTGGGATGGCTTTGCCACTGATGTTCAAAACCGTCCTGTTTCATGGAAACACTTTTGTAAACAGCTATACAATATTTTTTAGCAGCAAAGCTCTATTGCTTTTTTAGTTTGTACAGACTTGTAACTTTTTGAACAACATCTGAAATTCAAACAATTTTTTATTTAAATTGCACACAAACGTTCCTAAATGTGCCAGAATTGCATGTTTTAAAGCCAAATTTGTGAAAAAAATGTTTCCTGCACATTTGATTGAAAAAAAAGTTTTGGCACATTTTTGGGGGCTCTGTTACAGGTCTGTTTGTAAATTATCTATGTAGTTATGTTTTCAGAATCTGTGGGCAAGGTTGGGGAAATAGTATTGATACTAAGTAAATGGAAGAAAATACACTTACATTGTCTCATTACTGTTTGCAGAGAAGTAGCATCATGTTTCAGGTTTTTCAGGACAAAGACTGGTTTTTAGGATCAGAGTGTTGTAAGAATAGATTTTCTTTCAATAAAAATGTTTGGTTGTTCTGATATTTCATGCTGGATTTTCTGTTCTTATAATGTAAATTATAATGTCATGTTCCCTGTGATCTATTTGAAATTTGTTTGGTGACTGACATCATTACAATATTCATCTAATGCAACCTGTGATAGGTTTTTTTCCTTCTTGTCTGTGATATTGTTAGCATGGGTAAATAAATAAGTGTTCAATCCGTTATCATTCCTTTTTATACGATTGTCTGTTCAGTGGTTTCTTTTTTTGTAAATTGAAATTAAAACAAAATCAGAAGAAAGAATGCATGAATGTTTTTTTTCCTTTAAGTGGTTATAGGCATAGGCAACTTTAATTATTTTGTTCCATAAAATTATCAACACTCTTCTTATGCTTATTTAGATTACTCATTGTTGAAAAAAAAAACAGAAAGAAATATCAACCAATTGTTAAACTTGTATTTTCCTATTTTATAAAATAAGAACTTAATAATAATATTCAATAATTCATGTACGGTTACACACTTTTATCTGTTATATCCTGTATGTTTTTATTACTTTTGTATATATGTACTAGTATAGTTTTTTTTCAGTCATACTAATTACCAAAAAAAAAATAAGTTATTACTGAATTTTAGACACGTCACCGATAACCCCTCTGCTGTGGACAAATGAAATGCAGTATCTCTCATATAGTTTACACTGCAGATACTGCTTTTTGTTTGTCCTGGGCAGCACTTTTAATCTCTAAAATATTTTCATATTTGATTTTCTCCGTCAGTCAAAGTCAAAATAGTGTTTTACAATTTGTTGGTCAACAGCGTTATATACATGTTTTGCTTGAAAATATGTAAAACTAAATTTTGAAAGTTGTTTTTTTTTTATGGACAAGTAAGAGCATTTTCAGGTATTTCCAGTTACGTACATCTGTAAAAACTCATTGCTTATTTGTCCTCTAGAATGTTTAATACGAGAATTCAATCCAAAATTTTTCAGCTCATTTGCACTTTTGTCCCTGAATCTTTTTAATTTTATCCTATCCTTTGGTTTTAATTCCGCAAAAAGAATCTCTTTATAAGCTTATAATTGCTTCATTAAACTGTCAATGTCAGTAGAAGACCAAACAACTCGTGGAAGAGCCTGTGATATAAGATAATGTCAACATTGGTTCTTTTGTACAGATTTAGTAGTGATTTAGTACAATATATTGTAATTATATATACATACTTTTAAAATTTTTAAAAATATTTTATTTCATTCCGTCCACTCTTATTTCCATTTTTATATTACAAAAAACATCACGAATGTTTTCAGGGCAAAATGAGACATTTGCATTTGAAAACCTAGCTTCAACTCGTAGTTTGTTTTAAATTTCTATTTTTTTTTTTTTTTTTTTTTTTTTATAAAGTTACTTGCAGCGTCATTAATTGTGTAGACAAAAATGACTTTTTAAAATAGGCTACAAGTACAACCACTTTCAAAATTTAATTGTGTTTTAAATGGCAGTTTGTCACATTTTAGCCTGAAATCCTTTGTTCATCTATATCAAATTTACTTAATACTTATCAATTTATTACTACCGGTACTAGTACTACTACTAATCCATAGCAGTAAAGAGGAAAGCAGTTACAATGGTTCCAGATGTAAACTAAATCATACTTTCTTTTTTTTAAATAGAACTACATG
This sequence comes from Elysia marginata, assembly GCA_019649035.1. Classification (NCBI taxonomy): domain Eukaryota; kingdom Metazoa; phylum Mollusca; class Gastropoda; family Plakobranchidae; genus Elysia; species Elysia marginata. The sequence goes on from BMAT01011347.1 coordinate 114,093, forward strand.
AACAAGATGTCTTGTTTGCTGATGTAAATTTATAAAATATGACATTTGGCATAAATCAACAACTAATTGTGATGATTTTGTTGCAAGAAAATAGATTTGTCTAGCATCCATGGGGAAAGAGTTAGAAGTCAGAAATTCCTTTTTTTTTCTTTTCAGAAAAGGCCATTTAAAGTTCCATTTTTTTAAGTTTTTTTTCTTCTGTATTTTAAATCAGCAAAAGTTTTAATATCTTTTCACAAAACAGTTATGATTTTAATGAAACTTTTTAAATTGCGAAGCTTACAAGAATGTCTTGTTAACAATAGCCACCTAAGAGGGTTATAATTGCAACGTCCAACTATTTTACTCAGGTCGCTCGACATTTGCTAATAAAATATAGACTGGAAACTGTTTGTTTTTTTTTTACATCTGATCCATTTAGACTGATAAGAGGCATCTATTAGTAACAATATCTTACTTCCTTTATTATATTATCTTTACAATGCTATCGCAAAAATAAAGCTTTAATGATAATCATTATAAATTTTTGTCTTCAGTTTTTTTTGGGTGAGAAATGTTGTCCATTGGTCTGATTTTTTGTAATTATGTTGGGATAGACATCATTGCTGCTCAGAAGATCAGTGGTGTATTTATGTATCGTTTTCTTTACTTTAACTACCTCGTCTGTCTGTCTCTCTCTCTCTCTGTCTCTCTCTCTCTCTCTCTCTCTCTCTCTTTGATTACAAAAATAAAGTTCAATTGCTTCAACATTTAATATAAACTTGTCTGTATGTTTCTCTTGGATTTATTGTTTCTTTATTTTACTCCCTTGCTCAGTAGACTTATAAGCTTAGTATATATACTAAAAAAGAAACCATCTAAACTTTTAACATGCACCATTTATATATTGTATCAAACAGCGCTGATAACAATTCCACACACAGATTTAAAAAAAAATGAATTGCTTCAACTTAAAAAAAATTATCTCTTTGTTTCTCTTGTGTTCTTTATTTCATTATTTTACTCCCTTGTTCAATGGTATACTGTGCCTAAAAGCTTAGTATATGGTAAAAAAAAAGAAACCGTCCAAACATTTAACATACACCATTTATATTTTGTATCAAAGAGCATTCAATAAAGCGCTGATAACGATTTTGTTCTCAGACTTTTAAAAAATTGAGTTTAAGATCCTATTATGAAGTAAACACTGTACAGTTTGGGGCTCTAAATAATTATGTTCTTGGAGCGGTTTTCACAGCCCTGTGTTTTTTTGTTTTTTTCTTTTTTTTATGTAAAGATATTATGAGTTTTTACAACATAATGGAAATGAATGGCTTGCATAAAGGATTGATATTTTTAATGTTAAAGGGACTGCCAGCATTGTTCTCAACTTGTAAAAAAAAATTTTAACATAAATTTCACGTTTTCTGAAGAGCAGAGCCCATGTTGTAAAAACAGCCAGCAGTGGTTTTGATATAGCTATATTTTTTTTTTAAAATAGTTATTTGTTTTCAGTCCCGAAAACAACATACTACTTACATAAAAATATTTTTACAAATTCATATGTAAACAAGGCTCAGTATTAGCAAAGACTGGAGTAACAAGTAGTATATTTTTATTGACAAGAAAAGTAATTAAGGACATTAAGAACTTGATAGAGCTTAACAGAGTACTTAAAAAGTATTCATTTCGCTGCATTTGTCACAAAGGAAAACCAGATGTATTTCCTAGACATGTAACAAAGAGGTGATTTGATTCCCTCAGGTCCATACTTATGTCACTCTCTAAATTTTTTTTATTACAGATCGACACTCTATATTTATATTCTCCCCAAACGTTTAATTCCACTATGAACTCATTACTCCGTCCCTTTTCTCTCTCTCTCTCGCTCGCTCTATCTTCCTTATTCAACACTTTACCAATGTCTTTCATTAGTTGTAATTGGTGAATTTATGGCTCGTTTTCTGTACTTAAACTACCCATCTTTCTCTCTCTATTTAACTACTACCTATCCCTCTCTCTCTGCCTGCCCCCTCTCGCTCTAAGTGCATGAGTATGTGGATTTATTTTTCCGTTTTAAATATTCAGGGCTGACCTGTGCCTTTCTCATTTTTATTTTGCCTATTTGATATTGATGGACAACTTTCTTACCTTTTTATGCTTGTCTCTCTATGCTTCTGTCTTTCTGTCTGTCCGTCTTTCTTTCCCTATCTCTTTCTATCTCTCTCATCTATCTATCTATCTATCTATCTATCTATCTGTCTATTCATCTATCTACTTATCTGTCTATCTATTTGTCTTGCTCATTCAAAACGTATCAGTGTCTTATAATAAGTATAATTAAATGTATTAATTTTATGGCTCGTTCTCTTTACTTTAACTATCCCGTCTCTCTCTCTCTCTCTCTCTCTCTCTCTCTCTCTCTCTCTCTCTCTCTCTCTCTCTTTCCCCTCTCGCTCTTTGTGCATGAGTATATGTATTTATCTTTCTGTCTTTCTCGCTTTTCTTTTTGGCCTTTTTAGGGACTAGTTTCTTTCCTTAATGATGGTTGTCTCGCTATGTCTGTCTTTCTGTTTCTCAGTCTGTCTGTCTGCCTCTGTCTCTCCCCCTCCCTTTCTCACTCTTTGAGCATGAGTGTGTGTATTTATCTTTCTGTCTTAATTATTCGGGGCTTATCAGTATCATTCTTTTTTTTTTTCATTTAGTATATTTAGGGACCAGTTCCTTTCCTTCATCATGACTGTCTTTCTATGTCTCTGTCTTTTTGTCTCTCTGTCTGACTGACGATCTCTCTCTCCCCCTCTTTCTCTCTCTGTCTCCCTCTATGTATGTATGTATCTATCTTGCTTATTCAAAACTTACAAGTGTCTTTTATTAAGTATAATTGGTGCATTTATGTCTGTCTCTCTCTAATCTAAATACAACTAGGCGACTAGTTGAGATTAATCAACTATAACGAAAGTCTGAGTGGTGTAAATCTCTCTCTCTTTCTCTCTCTCTCTCTCTCTCTCTCTCTCTCTCTATCTATCTATCTCTCTCTTGAATGAGATCAACTGGTTTAATTATGGTTACTTACCCCTTTTGTTCACTTAGTTTCCATTGAATTCTGACCCGGTCTTTGTGCTTATCACCAGTGTAAAGTAAATAATCTACGGTGGAATTTGACATCGCACAATTTCTCAGATAAGAGAACGTAAGAACAATAATGAATAGTAAACTTTTTTTTGTGACCATGGATTTTTTTTTTAAATCGTGTTTCGCTACACAAAACATGTACATAACTAGATATATACTCGTATGACTCATTTTTTCTACTAGTACTAAATTAGCTTGCCTTTTAACATTCCAACTTTCACAGTCACGACATAAAAAATAAGTTATGATGTCATTGTGGACAGATGTTTAAGGGAAAATGCATAAAAAACATAATCACATTAAAAATTTGTAGAGATAGAAAATAATCTAGATACATTTATATAATACATGTATTGTAAGAGAAAGATCAAATTAATAGATAAAGAGATAGTGAGAGGTAGGAACAGGATGAGAGGGATATGGAGAGAGGAGAAAGCACATAAATATATTGGGAATTACATGAGCAGTTACTAATAGTGTATAAAAACATATAGTATTTAAGATTTTAGTATGTAAAGAGTCAAATTTAGTATAAAGACATGTATAGTGGTAACAAAAAAATATCACTTAAGGCATATATAGACAGCACTTCACTGTTCACTGAAGTTTCCCAATATATGTGGGAATGAATAACTTTCTGTATCTCTCAGTCCCACATTTTGTAGATAATTAGCGCTCTGAATGTCTGATCATTGGGATCTTTTGTAAGCAGTACTCAGTGGGTGCGATTTGTCGCTTTCAAGCTCTTTTTAATAACATTATTAGGGTAGAACTCATCAAATGGTGGCAAACTGCATCTGTAATACTTGTTTTCAATTATCTTGTTCAATTTTTTTTTTGTCTTTCGTAAATACTTCTTCCCCAAACTGTTATCCCGAGTGCTAATGATTATGCTCTGAACCTCACATCTTATCTTAAATGATCTCAACTTTTGCAAGAAGTACAAGCACTGATTTGTCGTTTGTCCAATGCATCCACGTGGGATTTCCAGTTAGTTTTGTTATCTATCATTATTCCTAAAATTGATGTATATAAACACCAGTGATTTCAACACCTTGGTTATTATTTGCAAGGGCGTAATTTTGTTATATTTTCTTCTGAAATGTACAATAAGTTATTTTTTTTTTATTCACCTTAAGAAAATTGTTTCCCACCAGCTGACGAACCTGTTTGTCTTTTCAAAATAGGCGGACTCATCGTCACATATAAGAACTTGAATTGACCAGTCATCTGCAATAAGTTGAGATTGGGACATGATGTTCTAAATGCATTGTTATGAATAGTATGAGATTAAGGACACTGAATTTCGGTTGGAAATAGACTGTCCATGTATATGCGGTAGAAGATTTGCATTTGAAAGAGGAATGAAAATGCACAGGACTAGGATGGTATGCTTGTCTAAATAAGTCGTTCCAACAGCAGCGCACTGCTCTAGCACATAAGGCGCCGGAAAACCAAAGCCGGGTTTAAAACCACAGTGCTGAGGAAATCCAAGCTGAAGACCAAGAGGAGAAACTCCAACAGCTCAAAAGGTCAATTTCCCAGCAGCAACTGCAGAGTAACAATGGGAAGATCTGGATACTGGATAGCAAAGTAGTCCTGAAGCTACACTCGCTCATCGGGGACAGCACTTTGGAACACAAACTTGCCACGTTTGCTGATATCATTTACCAAACTAGTCTTGAAACCTTTGGAGTCATGCAATATCAAGCCAAAGGTCCTCCAAGAAGAAGCAGAAGTCAATTTAAAATGGATACGTTGCGTAAGCAAAAGAGAAACTTGAAGAAACAAATGAAAATAACTAATAGCGAAGAAAAGAAGGGCCTGCGAGAAAATATGGCAACACCTAAAGGCTAGACATTCAGTACAGAGCAGAGCCAAGTCCGCCAGAATGAAACGCAGTCAGAGGACAGTATATCAACCTCAGCAAGGCCAGTGGACGTACTGGGATTCTGGAATCCAGAAATACCAAACATGGAGGGATATCCGTGTATAATCTCCTTCCCTCAAATGCCAATCCGGTACGACGGGGAAAGAAGGATGATTTTACATGCCTACAATGTCGTGGCAGACAAACTACAGAACACGTCCTGAGCTCATGCAAAGTAGCTTTTTAACAAGGGCGATATACATGGAGGCACAACAGGTTGCTTCAGGAACTTGCCTAAGTTGTAAGCACTGCAAAAGGACAGTTCAACCCACCTTCGCCAAGCTTAACATTACACAATATTTACAACAGAGGGCGGGGCTAAGACGCGGTGTGGGAGCTCGAACGCGGCAAGTACCCAAAGAAAAGGGGTGCTAGACGGCTGTATTGATTGGAAAGTTTCAGCAGATCTCACAAAATGGGATAAACACCCCGACGTCATCAGGAGAACAACACTAAAGCCTGAGATTGTGATCCATTCACCTTCAACACAAAACTTAATCATGGTGGAACTGCAGGTACCATATGAAAGCAGAGTTAAACAAGCCCATACCTACAAAAAGGAAAAATACCAAGACTTGATTAAAGAGTTAGAAGAAAGCACAGACCTCAACCTATAAATAGCTAGACCGCTCGCAACCGATATTTTACCATTGGCTGCAGTGGGCACAGAGCAAACTAGAGGTTCCGCCATAACTTGTGTCAAGCCTGTGCTAGGTCTCGCTTCACTTACCCAAGGTCGGCGTACCGATAAAAGTGTAAACTGTAAACTAAGCTTGAAAGGAAAGTGTCAATAGAGCGGTAAAGGAAGAGGTGTGGACAGGATAAACATTTAATATATCAGCAAATGGAGTTAAAGGTGATGGGAAAAGCAAATGGAGAGAGACAAAGAGAGAGAGAGAGAGAGAGACAGAGACAGAGACAGACAGACAGACAGACAGACAGACAGACAGAGCTACAGTCTTAGTACAACTTTCACGATCATATCAGAAGAGCAATGATAAGTAAAATTTGAAGTAACTTTTTGTTTGTCGCGTCGTCGAAGAAGTTAGCCCTGCACATATTCGAAAACGTAATAAATCATCTGGCATATGAATCTGTTATCTTAGCATACATTATTAATCATTCTTAATAACAGTAACACAACTAATCTTGTTAAATTATATTTTCATAATTAAGAGTTATTGTCAGAAAAGCACGTATGATCACAACCCTGAAACACTACTACAGAAAACCGGCCGTTTGTTACTGCTACAGAAGTGACAATAAACCGCAAACAGAATAGGCCTACTTAGAATAATGGTAATGAGTAATATTTGCGTGTGAGTATCAGTTATGTAAACTTTTTGTACAGGTTTACCTGTACTAATTTTTAAAAGTTAATGACTCTACAGAGTACTGTATATTAATTAAAATACAAACAAGATCAGGTAACATACTAGAACTTGAGCTTTCCAAGCTCTCCCCTCGCCAGTAAAACCTTTGATATTCATTTTCCTCTCTCTCCAAGCGCCAGACAAACGTTTAAAAAATCCGTTAATCATACTCTCTCTCTCTCACTCTCTCTCTCTCTCTCTCACCAAGTGCCAGATAAACCTGAATTAAACCAGTTATATTTGCGTGTGAGGGTCACTGTCTGTTGAATTATGTGAACTTTGTTTACCAATGCAGATTTACAGGTACTATTTATTAAAAATTAATGACTCCACAGGTACAAATACATTAATTGAAATACAAACAAGATCAGGTAACATATTATTAGAACTTATGCTTTCCAAGCTCTCCCCTCACCAATCAACCCGTATAAATTCATTTTCTTCTCTCTCTCCAAGCGCCAGACAAACTTAAAATAAATCCGTTAATCACACACGCTTTCACTCTCTCTCTCCAAGTGCCAGACAAACCTGAGTCAAACCAGTTAAATTTGCAAGTGAGGGTCACTTGAAAGCACAGCAGGTGTGCACCATGATGACCAGTGTATCGTCTTGTTGTGTTTTTCTAACAACAACAACAACAACAACAACAACAACAATAATAATAATAATAATAATAATAATAATAATAATAATAATAATAATAATAATAATAATAATAATAATAACAATGACAATAACAATAACAATAATAATAATAATAATACATGTAATAATAATAATAATAATAATAA
>BMAT01011347.1:146542-169161 GCA_019649035.1 Elysia marginata
AAGGTCAATATTTAATCACAACTGAACTCACAAATTTCCGAAAAGGATGTTTGAAAGTAATTTTTATTTTAACTGCAATAAGAAAAACATTACTAAAACCATTTCATTAAACATGATTAAGCTTAAATAATCTTAAGTAAAAAAACTGTAGATGTACCCTCGCTCTATTCACCAAGCTCTATCTCTTTTCACAATAGTCTCTTGCTAAAAAAAATTACATTCCTAAATTCAGCATAAAATTCCCTTCCATTTGATATATAATTCATGTATGTAAAGTGAATTTGAAAATTTTCAATTTTTGGGAAATCTCAAGATCCTCTTCATGGAATCCGCCCTAACCGTAGTAATATGCAAAGCATTATAGCCACTATGAATTACATTTTTATTTTGTCACTTTATGTGTACATACAAAGTGTTTTTCTCCTTATAGATACAAAATTATCTTTTTGAGTGAGAAAGAAATAATATGCAATGGTTTTCTTCTATTTCAGATGGGTGAAAAGAGATAGCTATTTGCCTATGGGGAGCCAGAATCTAAAAGCTGTGGCAAAGGTACAATTTTTCTTGAAGTAAAAATTAAAACAAAAGCCTTTACAACTTATGTTAATTTTTTTCCTTTTTAATTACTTTAATTGTTTTCTTGATGTACATAGTTGCTTATTCCTATCTTCATACATCTTTTAAAAAAAAATAATCTGATAATTATAAATAGAAATTGGTATCTGTGTATCAAAATTCCCAAATAAGACTGTTTTTGCTTGTAGATTTTACATGCATGGAGGTATAACTCAGTACATTTAGCTTGTTTTTTCAGCTGCTTAAGAATTGTTAGGTGTAATAAGGAGAGTAATTTAATAGCAACCTTAAAGAAGTATGTATGATCTTACTATTTAGTTTCAATATTATTGTAAATGCAAATATCTAGTTTTTAAAATCAATAGTAGACTTTAAGTAGATAATCAGACTACTTAAATTCTACAATTTATGTGAGTCCTTTCTAATTTTTTTCTTTTTTTTTTTTTTGCTTTTGTCTGTAAAAAATCTTTTTAAATTGTTTAAATATATAGTTTTTTTTTTTTAATTTGGTTGTTGATCAACATTGACATGGTATCAAATCTTTTCTTGAAAACTGTTCAAATAGTTGCTACATATTACTTACGTGACAGATTCTAATTTATTCATATAATTTGCAATTGCTATTTTTTTTTCTTTTTTGCTATCAGGCGAAATTGAGATACGATCCAGTAGAATTGGACCCAGAAGAAATGTGCCGCATGGCCAGTGAACAACCTCAAGTAATTATAGTTAATTTACATGAAAGCGAAATCTGTTTTTATCTTTACTTTAACTAATGGAGCAATATCTTCAAATGAAATCTGATCTTTTGCAATGATTCTGTGGGGAAAAAAGTGCTTTGTCTCGCATTCAGGGTGAATAATAATAATAATAATGTAGATTATTTATAAAGCGCTTTCCCCAAAAACATTTAGCTCAAAGCGCTATTACATATTAAAAACTCATTCATACAACACCACTATGGCAGAGAAAGTGTAACATAAAAAATAATAAGTACATTATTTGCACACACACACATCCACACATGCATGATCTAGGACATTTACTCTATTCCCATACAGCCTCTAAAAGAAACATGTGTGTTTTTAATTGTTTTTTAAAAGCATCCTCTAATCCTATATCTCTGAGGTCTTGGGGTAAGTTGTTCCATAACTTAGGGGCTGCAACGCTGAATGACCTACTGCCAAATTTCTTCTTTTTGAATGTTTTTTCTTTTAAAAGTCTTTTCTCACTTGAGCGTAGACATCTCGATGGAATGTATAGTGGCACAAGATCTGAAATGTACCTAGGGGCAGTGCCTTGAATACATTTAAAACATAAAAGTGAAGCTTTATAATGGATGCGCTTTTTAACGGGTAACCAATGCAGATGTTTTAAAATAGGTGTTATGGGATCTGTCTTTCTTTTGCGTGTGACTATTCTCGCAGCATTGTTTTGGCATCTCTGCAATTTATCGATGGCCTCATTTGACAAGTTCAGATAAAGGGAATTGCAATAATCAAGTCTGGACAGTATAAAAGATGAGGCAAGGGTCTTTTTGGAAATTTCATCAAGGTATTTTGCCATTGCACCTAGCCTGCGCAATTCAAGATATGTCAGTTTGCAAACATTGTTAATTTGGGGTTTCATTGATAAGTTATGATCGAAAAACACACCAAGATTTTTAGCTTTTGTTTGGAGGGGTATAGAATCATGCCCAATACTTATGTGTCCCAAAGCCATGTCTTTCAGTACATGTTTTACATCAAAAAGCACAAGCTCTGTTTTTTCACTGTTAAGCTGAAGTTTGTTTATAACCATCCAATTCTTAATATCAGTAATACATGCTTCAAACGTTTTAACCAAAGGCTTAAAATCAGATGACAGAACTGAACTGTAAAGCTGTGTATCATCAGCGTACATGTGATACTTGAGTCCATGAGATTCTATAAGTGAACTAAGGGGTTTTGTGTATAATGTAAATAATATTGGCCCCAATACAGAGCCTTAAGGGACCCCAAATTTCAATTTAAAACAAGCAGATGTTTTACCACTGACAACAACACACTGAGTTCGGTCACTGAGATAAGAGTCAAACCATTTCAAGACAATTCCAGAGATACCATAGGTGTGGCACAGCCTGTCTAAAAGAATGGTTTGATCAATGGTGTCGAAGGCTGCACTAAGATCTAATAGAGCAAGAAGTGAAACCTTGTCATCATCTGCGGCAGTTAAAAGATCATTAAATATTTTCAACAGAGCTGTCTCGGTATTATGATTTGCTTTATAGGCCGATTGATGGACATCGAAAAGTCTATTTGTTTCTAAATGCGCTTTGAGTTGTTTCATTACAACTTTTTCCAGGATTTTAGATATAAAAGGGAGGTTTGAAATTGGCCTGTAATTTTTTAATTCATCAGGACAGAGTTTGATGTCACAATTTTCACCTTCAAAAACGTTGCTGTTGTGAACAAGATATTTTAACAATCAAAGATATAACGAATTTGTCATGGAAAGATGTTTGAAAGTTTTGTTGATTTGATATCTAGAGATCTAGAGAAGTAGACCTTGGGAAAGTGTTTTCTCAAATAAAATCCAATTTTTGACCTTTTTGCTCTGGACATCAGACATATTATTTCATGCTGCAAGAACTCTTTGGAAGTCACACAGTGAATTGATTGCAAGTAATTAAAACTATTTAAAATGTCTACATTAAAAAATAAGACATAGCAAAAGCTTTTGTGCAAGAATTGAAAGAAAAATAACAAAGAATTTTCAGTTCATGTCCTGATGCACAAAGTAAATCAGTTTTTGCTATGAGTAATTGAATGCAGATTATTTAAAATGATTAAGATATGTTTATTTAAATACACAACACGCACTTTTTCCAAGAATTTTTCAGCTCATATCTTGATGCACAAAGTAATTCAGTTTTTGCTATAGCTTTTTGTTAACTTGTTATACAGCCAATGTTTAGAAATATTTGTCAAAAAGGTTTTCATTTTTACCCATCCTAGATAACTAGCCCTATCAATCTCCATGTGCCATTTCCACAGGTTTTAGCAAACTACTCTGTGTCAGATGCTGTGGCCACGTACTACTTGTATATGAAGTATGTTCACCCTTTCATCTTTGCCTTGTGCACCATCATTCCTCTGGAGCCAGATGAGGTATCCCTCTAATACAAATGAATTATACATTAAAAAAAAAAATTAAACATATTATACAAGGTATTCTAGGAGTTAAAGCTCATAGTTTCAGTTCCTAGCGAATAATGAATTAGTATAATATGACTTGAAGTAACATTTGCTCTGAAGTTAACATGAAGATGTTGAGGACTTAACTAGCTTACAACTTACAGCAAACACAAGTACTAACAAATTTTAGGACTATTTTTGTTGCACAAGATGTCCAGCATGTACAGCAAAAATTATTTTTAAAAACTAAAGGAACCCTTTGTCCAATTTGTCTTCTATGCTTGCAAAGCTGCCGCACACCATTGACTGGCCGGTCTTCAATTAGTTAATGAAGATATCGATCCTAAGTTTAGAGCAATTTCCTAAAGGTTTTGATGAAGAAGAGTTGCCTGCTCCCCTTCCAGGAGAGATTTTATAAGATTACCCTCTGAAACGGAAGACATAGGCTCTGGAAAGTAAATCTTATAAAGACCTCTCTTAAAAATATCTTTGCAAAACTTAAGTATTTTGATCTTCGGTGTGGAAGGGGTAGTGAGAACTGCTGGGGGCCCAACAAATAAAATCCAAAATGCCTGTTGAAAAAAATTCGAGGTGGTGGAGAACTGTTTAAGTTCCATTGGACGACACTTTCCAAAGTGCAGCAGGCCCTTTTCAAGTTCTTCTGGACTCATGGGTGCATATTCAGATACAGCTGTGCTATTTGACTAAAGCAAAGCTATGCTCCAGTCAATGTGAAACAGTGGGAAGAAATTGGATCTAATAGAAGACACACCTTCTTCGACCCTTCCATTAGATTATCCTTCATCAACAGTCTTCGTCTGGAAGTTTGAATAAATGGAAACAGTAAAGAAACACTGGATGATAATTGCCTTTTTTCATAACAAGATTATGTTGGTGTGGACTGTTTATAACTTAGTAAAATAAAAAGGTCTTAATACATTAAAAAAAAAGAAGAATAACTTTTGGCCTGTACAATTTCAAATTATTTACTATTTCAGGTCTTACGTAAAGGCTCTGGCACTCTTTGCGAGGTTTTACTTATGGTGCAGGCCTATCATGCCAACATCGTCTATCCAAATAAACAAGAGACAGCTCTCAATAAGATGACTGCAGATGGTCACGTCCTAGACTCTGAAACTTATGTTGGGGGTCACGTCGAGGCTCTTGAGTCTGGAGTTTTTCGATCAGACTTGCCTTGTCGTTTCCGCATGGTTTGTATATAGACTTTGATCAAGTCTTTTCAAAATATTCACATTGATCTGCCTTATTCGTTATCAATGTAAGACTTTGTGGTAACAAAGCACTTTAAAAAGAAATAAAAAGGTTTAAAGCTTTTTTTTGTTTGTTTTGATCATAGGTCAAGCTACAGAGCTGCCAACCAGTACTGATTTCAGTATTTTAGTACCAGAACGACTACCAAAATACTGGATTACTGATGTCAAACCTAAAATACTCAAATTAACTATGACTTAGGAAAATATCTGTGATTAGTAAAATTTGAGAGAAATCCTAAAGTCTAGGCTTATGAATAAGATTAGAAGATTACTAGCAAAATGCACCAGATCGTCTTTTTTTTATCAAAAGAAAATGAATTTATATCTTTCAGAACTTTCTTTAAAAGTACTTTATTGAAATTAAAAAAGACAATTCAACTTCAAATATCAAGGATTTAACAACTGAGGGATACTAGATATATGGGTCTCATAGATACTTCTTACCTTTGTTAGACAATGTTCTCGTTGTGAGTACTGAAATGGAGGTCTCTAAGTACTGGAGCTAGTTGACTAAAGATTGGCGGCTCTGAAGCTAAACAAACTCTCCACGGCCTTCTAAGTGGCATAATTAGTATGATGTCTAATTTCAAAATATTCAAAGCTGTCAATATAATACATAATAAATGAATATAGCTTGATCAACTGTTATTTGAGTAAAAGGGCAACTTCTTTTGATAGGTTCCTCTCATTTCCTATATAAAATATAGTTAAGTTTTTTAATCAATTCATTACAGTCATTTATGTTGAGCTATTTTTCCTTTTGTAAGAAAAAGTAGAGACTAATTAACAGTATTTTATGCTTGCCTTTCAGGTACCGGCAGCCTTCCAGACACTTCATGATGCTGTAGAAAGAACTATGAAGCATGCTATTGAAGAAGAGGAGAAAATTGCAATGTCCACAGTTACAAATTTTGATGAAGTAAGTTTAACTATTTCATAAAAAAAAATGAAAAAAAAAAGTATTAGCTGAGTGTTTGTTTTTTTTTTTTGAAAGTTTTTAGGCTATAGTTATAATGATTCTAAGGTACAATATTTTTTTTTGTGCGGTATTTTTCATAAAGAGTTCCATTTTTGCTCTAGGACAATGCTTTTCCTATGTAGCATGCTCTCCTAATCAATCAACAAACTTGAGTAACATGAAGATTGATTTATGTCTTGCATTCTCTCGAAATGAGTCTCAAGTCGAATGGCTAAGTTTTGAAATATAGACTTTTAAAGATAAGTGGGTGTTCAGAAGTCAAATTTTTTTTCCACTTTAGATATTGAAGCTAAAAACATTTCTAAACAGTTTTCAGACCTAATTCATGTTTAATGCGTTTAAATGGTATGGTTACCAAGGCCTCAACACCTCTAAACTTGTAATGCTCTTTTCTCCTTTTTCAAAATTTTCCCAAGACCTAACCCTGTCAACTTCATTCGGCTAGAACTTCATACAGAAGCATAAAGGAACTTTTCTGTTTGTTGCATTTGAAAGTAAAGAAAATAAGCTGTTATGTGATACTTATATCTGGCTACCTTCCAATTCCCAGTTATGACTCATTTTGACTGGTTGCAAGACATGTGCTTTTGTTTTGGCATTAAGGCAATATAATAAATAAAGTTTTATTGTGAAGTTTATGTTTGACGATCAGTCTGTTGGAGTCCAGCAATATTTTAGAAAAATTTTTGCCTTATGTCATACTTATTTTTTTCTTGTAAAATGTTGCTGAAAATGAAAAAAAATTTTTTTGAGCTTTCTAAATGGAAATGAGTTTATCTTGTCTGACTACTCCCAGGTGTGCAAGGATGTCAAAGAGAAGCTGCTTCAGTTAAGGGACACACCAAATCGGCTTGAAAACCCAATCATTTACCATCTTGATGTGGCTGCCATGTATCCCAATATCATCCTCACAAACAGGCTACAGGTAAAGTCTTTCAGAGAAGACGCGCCTGTCACTTTGCAAAAGCAAACAATTTTTTTTTTAGAAGTTGACTCTTTCGATGCTCATCCGCAATATATTGTTAGTCATGGATGCGACTGTGAAGCTAATCTATTGCCAATATAAACTTAGATCTCCTTGAAAGACTTCTGATATTGCTGCTTTTCCATCCCTAAAGAACAAAATTATTTGACTAATAAACAGCATAGTCCTGTAACCTAACTATTGCCCTTTATTTTGATTTATATCATGTCTACATTTTATAAGAACCAATCAATACAGGCACCCTGTGTGTCCTGTATGTGTATCTATTATCTAAGGTAAAAGTTGACTGGGCACAGACTAAATAACTCATTGGGCATGGAAAGAGTGAAGGCAAGTTTAAAAAGCTATATTTGAATGTTAAGACTCTGCTGGTTATATTTTCTATTACTCCTTTACTTTTCTGTGCACTAACAATGTAGAATTATGCATTTTCTAAGTAAAAAAGGAAAAAGTGTTTCTATACACGGCCTAATCCACTAATATACTTTAAGCGCTTTACATGGATTCCGCGATAGGCCAATACCAACCAAATCACTTTCTGAACTCACAGAGGAGCAGCTGTTAAAGCACATCACTATGACAAACTGACAGATCTTTCACTGTCTATAGTTGAGTAGACCTATAAAGCATTAGTGCGGAGTAGAAATGTGTATAAATAGCCTCTCTCAAGGACTAAATGTCAATCTTCTGAAAGCAGGACTCAATCCTGAGATCTGGGGTTCAAAAGCCAAGCATCTACCACGAGATAACAGCGCCACAAGTGCTATTTATCTTTCTTTGATGTCTTTTCCGCCTAGAAGTTTATACGCTGTATTACTTCCCAATGCTTACTAATTAGATATTGCTTGATGAGGGAAAGAAAAACATGACTGCATTCTACATATTCTTTAGATTTGCCTTATTCTTCAGACAAGATAAATGTTATGCAGCACACACTTCTGTATATATGTGAGACATTCCCAAAAGTTGGTCCATGAAACATGGACATTGAGGTGAAAAAAATTAAAATCCCCCAAAGCACTTTAAATTGGGTCTATGGTATTGAGAAATTATTTATCTTAACTAATGTGAAAGAAAAAAGATAAAAAATTTTACCCTTGTAAAGGTAAAAGCCGTTATAGTTATAGCTCCCTTCATATTGAGGACATAACGATTCACTCCGATAGAAGTTTCTAATTCTAAAAGTATGCATGTTTTATCGGATATTTTTGGTAGGAGGTTTTAGGCTACCCATTATTGAAAAACTACAACAGTTTTTATAAGTTTCACTCAGTTTATTTTTTTTTTGTAGAGGCAAAAATGTGCCTAGACATGCTGTGTTTATAAGAACCCAATACTGAAAAGTTTAAAATTTCCATAAATATTTTACAGATTCTATTAAAATTTCAATAAAGTTATCTTAAGTTCACACTAGACCTTGCAAGTATAAAAGTTTTCAATTAGTTTCATTTTCAACCATGAGAACATAATGTCACTCTTCGGACATAACGTTCACTACAAAAATGTAACTATTAAACGATTCTATTAGCACGGCTGTTTAAAACTGTTCAAGAAAGTGCTCTTCGGTTTGAACAATAGCTGTCAAAAACCTACGACGGTCCCCCTTCTGCCTATTCAGAGCATCAAGATTAATGAGCCCCTGAGACGGTCCCTGTGCAAGCCTTCACGCCTCAGCGAGCAGGGCTTGCACTGGTAAAATATGAGTGAAAGTTTTATCAATTTGACTTTGTTTGTCTCACTATATCTTTTTCTGTTTTGCAACTAGACAAAAAATCTTTTTACTATTGTATTCAGCTTTTTTTCAGCTTTACATTGATACTTTTTTGTACAAGGTTTGAAAGTTTCAAGCTCATGAAAATGGAAGTTAAGTACATCTTAGTAAAAATAGCTAATGAAGCTCACTAATTAATTGATTATTTTTTTACCAAAAACTAAAAGTTTTTTCAGAAAAAGTTGAAGTGTGAACTTTTAGAAAAATTCATCTACTTTCATTTAGTGAAAATTTCAAGTTCCCCCTCTGTAAAACAAAGAGTGGAGAATTTTTTTAAGCATGTCACCATCAAACCTCTATTGTCAATTCTTCTTTCCGCATTAATCTTCAAAAAGTAAGCAGGCAAATTTTATAAATAGATACATTCATGGCATGTATTACAAAGTACAAGCATATGTATTAAAATTTATGAGTTAGCTTATTTTTTTTTATTTTAAAAAAATATTCTTTATTCACAGACCATACTTATGAGGTACATGTAAAAAACGTGCATTCTCAGTGCAGAGTTTGTGATATGGCACGGAAAAAAAACAAAAAGTTATGTCAAAAGTCAACCTTTACTTGTGTCTAAGCATGTGCCAGAGATATAAGTGGCATATGGACTCTGCGTTCAGCAAGACAATGAGGAAATACATTCAATGCAAACATTGTCAGGGCCGCATATCCCAAAATAAAAAAAAACTGGACTGCATTTTTCCAAACAATTATGATTATGATTTCTTTTATGTTAGTTGTTTTTCTTTTACTTATGCTTGTAGATAAAATCTGTATTTTATAAGTTGCCATATGAAATAAAAATAGTGATATTAATGTTTTTTTTAAATCAATTTCTATTATGATTACTGTAAAGGAATCGATAAAGCATAGCTGCCATGTACAACTTATTCAGTTAGTTTACTACACAATTAGCATCTTGTTTAACCACTAAGACTGTTCAGTCAAAGAGAACACTGGGCCAAGCCCAGCTACCCTAAACACAATGACTTTTCTTGCATACACCCAGGGTGTATAGTATAACCACACACCAAAAAAGACGGGCAGAGAAATTTTCGTTTCTTTCTTTATGGGCTTATTTAAAGCAAAAAAGGCTCTAGTCAACCTCCTATTGCCCGGGGGAATTAGGTTAAATATGCTATAGTTTCAGAATTTCAAGGAGAAAAAGATAGCAGTTTCAGAAATGCTGGAAAAACCTAAAATATTAAGATATCTTGAAAAAACGTTCTTTGTCTTTCTAAACAAATATCTGTAAAATAGTTCATTTCTTGTGAATAAAAATTGTAGCAATATAATCTGCAGGCTTTTGACTATTTACTTATGAATTCTTATGTCTTTGTGTTTTTAAACACCTTAGTTACCACTGTTTAAAGTTGGTACATATCAACCAAAAAAGTCAAAATTTTGAAGCAACTGTGTGCGCTCAGGTGTGAGGGGCGTAATATGACACCAGCCTGTCCGCCACCTGACTGACGTATAGCACAACCGAAGAGCACTGGTTAGAACAGCCGTGTTAGAAATAAAAAACACAAGCTTTTTGCAAGTTTATTTGCAATAATTTTATGTTTTCAAAGGTTTAGAGGGACAATTTTGATGAAACACAGTATATTTTCCCTTTTTTTTCCATAACCTAGACCTGGAAAATGATATATACATGCCCTACCACAAGCCCAACAATAATACAACATCCGTAAACATAAGCAGCAACCACCCACCAGGTGTACTCAAGAACATACCACAGGGAATAAATCACCGCTTGTGCACGAACTCTAAGGACGAAAAAATATACAAGCAAGCATATGTAACACACAAACAAGCATTGGAAAAAAGGGGCTCCAAGTCAAAACTACAGTTCGAGAAAAAAAGAAGAAAAGAAGACCATAAAGCAAACAATGTCAAGCTGAAAAAGAAAAATAACATGGTACAACTCACCTTTTAGCAGCTCTGTAAAGACCAACGTGGGAAAAACCTTCCTGGCACTGATAAACAAACACTTATCTAAAACAAGCAAGCTGCACAAAATAATCAACAAAAACACGATCAAAGTAAGCTACAGTTGTTTGCCAAACTTAAAACAGGCAATAATAAACCACAATGAGCGGCTCATCAGGCAAGACAAAGTCAAAGCAGAAAACACACCACCCCAAAAATCTTGTAATTGCAGGAAAAAAGAAGAATGTCCGCTAAAAGGTGACTGCCTCACAAATTCCGTCATTTACAAGGCAACTGTCACCCAAATAAAAACAGGCACACAAGACTCATACAGTGTACTAACAGAAAATCCCTTCAAAACAAGGTACAATTTACATAAATCGTCATTCAAACTAAAACATAAGAAAACATCAACAAGGCTTAGTGAACACTTATGGAACCTAAAAGACAACAATTTAGGACATAGGATAGAGTGGGAAGTCATCAAAAAAGTAAAGCCCTACGCACCAGATGGAAAATTTTGCGCACTGTGTTTAGAGGAAAAATTCGAAATTTTGAAGAGGAAACCTACACTAAACCACAGAAGAGAACTATTTTCAACCTGCATTCACAGAAAGCGTCACCAGCTAGACAACTTCAAGATTATTCACAATCAACAATCATGTCTGTCAGATGAACTTGGCCAGGACGCCAATTAGGCCGACTGGCTAAGGGAAACAATGTTGTAACGGCAACGACTGTCAGAATTTTCAGGTAAAAATCTAGCTTGTATAACTGGCTCCATCCGTTGAGCACTGTTTAACCTTGTACTGCCACTATTTACCTGCAAAATATCTATCTATCTATCTATATATACTTAGCCCCCAGCTCTAGTTGAGGAAGAAACATGTGCAGCTTGTGATTTCAACAAGCCTGGAGCTCGTTGCCAACGAAAGATGCCTTGGATGTGGAGAGGAGAATTCAGTAAGTTTTCTTCCTTTCACTTGTGGGTTTTTGACCTACAGAGAGAACTCTTGGGAAAATTCTAGAAAAATTGAGTTGTAAAATTTTGTTGTTGTCCTGATACTTTTTCATAACTCAGCTGGGCATTGCCATGACAGCCGATATTCCTGGTTCAGGTTTTCCAAAGATACAACTTGATAAAGGTTCCTGCATACTCGCCATTCATGTGTTATCTCAACCATGTCAAAATGGCTTAAAAATATCAATTGATTTGATCATCCTTGAAATGATACCAATAGGTACAGAAATTGTTCTGTCTGTTGTATTCTGTTCATAAATCAGAACCATAAAAAGTGAACTGGATGTCCCCTAGATTTTGACAGATAGCAATGGTTGGGGCTAAAGTTATGTAGTCTTTTTTCTATGCTTAATTTACTTGATGTAGCAATGACAAAGATCGAATTAAGGGCCATTCAGTTTTTTCCCGCCAGAGCTCCATTATAATCATATACAAGTCTTCAAAATACAAACTGAGTTTCCATAGTTTTGAGATTTTGAAATGGAGAAATATGATGTGCTGTATGGGATAAGGTGCAGTGAATTAAGAAAAAAAAAATTATGAGTTGCCTTCTCTGTAGTTAAAAAAACTCAAAGGTGTTTCAAAGCTGTATAGTTTAATTTGGTTAACTGGCCAGTGAAAATCTTAGTTAGCACAAGCAGTGAAAATGCAATATCATGGCCTTTCAAATAATTTATAAAATCAAGAGTAGCAATGTTCTTCTGATGAAGGGAATTAACATGACCCTGGCTCTTATTACTATTAATTAGACTTTCAATCAGACCCCTCTTATTAGTGATTTAAATGTAAACCAATTTTAGGTGGATTTCAATATTCTTGAACATTCATATATTAGAGGAAATAAAGCTCTCTCTTTGAAAAAAAAAAAAGACCGAAGAAATATTAGTTTAGGCTTTGTCTATCTCTCTCTTTATGCTTTGCTCATTAATGGTTATGTTTTAGTAAAACAGACAGCTCCTGGAAAACAATAAACAATCTCATTGTATTATAAAAACATTCAGGAATAAACTTTAACTTTCCTGTAACCAAAGTCATTTTTTGGGAACTGGTATACAAATAAAGGAGGAAATGTGTAATTTTTTAAAAAATCTTTTGAGCCTGAAATCTTTCATCACATTTTAAACAGTGCCTGCGACAAGAAATGAATTCTACAGAATCCAACAACAGCTGGAGAATGAGAAATTTCCCCCTCAATATCCTGATGGGCCAGCAAGAGCCTTCCATGAACTACCTAAAGAAGAGCAGGCTGCTATTGAAAAAAAGAGACTAGCTGGTACATTTTTTCCCTTTTTTAATCATTTTAATGAAAGAAGTTTGTGTGCAAAGTCTGATTTTAATTCAGCTTTTTAAAAAGATATTATATCATAATTATGATTTTTAAAACACCCGTTAGACCTGTAAACTCTCTGTAAAATGAGTTTGAAAGAAGTAGGTTCCTTTTCCTTTGTCTTTCGCACTTTATGAAGATTTGCATGGTTTCAATAGTACTTATCTTTTTTGCTGTCTGATAAGTATGAATTTTAAGAAATTAAACTTACGATTGAAAAAAAAATTTAGTGCTCAGATTCAGATGCATGGATGATAAATTGGTTTTTGTAATATTTTACTTAACTATATGTTCTTTCCAACTGAATTCTTTTCTGGCATCATTGATAGGTATTCCATTTTTGTAATGTCTTTGAATCCTGAACTTACTTTCTTTTTCTTTATGATATATTGATATCTTTTCCAGCTTTGTCTATTTTATTTTTTTAAACTATTATGAACTGTTATTTGTACTATGTAATTTCTATTACCATTTTTTCCTTCATCTCATAAATATAAAAGTGAACATTTAAAAAGAAACCAATCCAAAAAAATAAATTTTCAGAGTATTGCCGCAAGGCCTACAAAAAAGTACACACAACCAGAATAGAGCAAAGGACAGCCACCATCTGCCAACGAGAAAACTCATTCTATGTGGACACTGTTCGTGCATTCAGAGACAGGCGATACGAATTTAAAGGTAATATGCCTTTTATAAAACATTGTGTCTCCCAAGAGCAGCTGTGGCTGTTCTGAAGAAAATTATACTATGCATTAATACCATGGTATTTATAAACTCTCAAATTGATTTTGTTTGTATTCACAACTATTTGCCCTTTTGGTGGTACCACTCTATTTAGAGCAGATGCCTGATAATTCATCTTCAAGTCTTTAAAGTTTTTAGTTTTATCTCTATCTTCAGTTGGGATGATGGTTAAAAATTTTTATGTGAGTTTTTTGGTAATTTCTGATCAATTAAGGCATTAAAAAAATAAAAACAAAGAACAGCAAAAACAAAAATAGCAAGATGAAATTTATTAAATGTTCATATCTAGAACCCCAAAGGAATTTGTTTAGGCCAATTATTTTTCTATTTATGGGTCTATTGTTCTGGTTCTATAAAACACCGTTTTACAGGGATGCAAGTATTCCGATTTTAATCGGAATTCAGATTTTTTCGTCTCCCCCGATTTTAACGATTTTCGTATTCCTTCTTCAACCAGACAATCAGCAACAAAAAAGTCGGAAAAATTAAAAACTTATTAAAGTAAGAACTTAAACTGAGAAAATACGAACGGAAAATCGGAAGCGAATTACAAACCTTTTTCCGATTCTATGGCGATACCAATTATTTCTTTTTGTTTATCCCTTAGGCGATTTCCGTTTATATTTTATATGTAACCTCATCGCCCGATTTCTTTTTCGTGATGAGTTCGAAACTGTCCACACAATGGCCAATGGACGTAAAAGCAAAAGTGAAACTGAAAGTATGCTACCGATGATTTTTCTTGTTTATCTTTTGTATACTCAGTGTAGTTCTAGGCCTAGTCATGAATAAAGTTATCTTACGATAATACGAACACATGGTTCTATGACTGCTCAAAACATCGAGAGTCCTTTATAATCCTTTCTTACATTACATCTAGAGCTAGCCCTGAGCAATCTTGTGCACTTCGCTTTTTTAGCCAAGAGTGATCTTGTTCAGTGATATTTCATATTGTGATTGCTGCACCTCGTTGACCTTTCTAGATCTGTTTAAATTTCAAGCAAGTGCTAGGCTAGATGCTTTTAACAACTCTTACATCTAGTAGTCTTACTCTTCAAATCTAGATTAGATATATTCTATCTCTCTATAGATCTTGATTAGACATGGAGAAACAGTGTAGCTAGTCATTAACTGACTTAGCCTTACTGGCTTACACTAGAAAATCTAGATCTAGACTCTATTAACATTTGATAACAATCTAGATTATGATCATGGTGGCCATTCCAAGTCTAGATCTAGCCCAAATTAAGTTCTTGGATCGGAAATCTACAACATCACATTTGTTTCTATTTCAAAGAACAAATGAAGGAGAAAGACATAGCAGGAAAAATTTCGGACAAGGATGGTGTTGCATGATGTTTGCTGTCCAAAAGGAGAGTTTCTTACCAAACTGGTGGCAAACTCATTTTTGCTAGACACTGGAAGGCTGGCTTTAGTAATCAGAGTAGCACGCGCTTAGAAACTTCCATAAAAAAATTTCCTGCTTTTTTCTCATGAGCTGCTTGCATTCCTGGTTTTAAAATGATAAAAGCCCGTCTCTCTCTCTCTCTCTCTCTCTCTCTCTCTCTCTCTCTCTCTTTTTTTTAATTGAAAACAGTATTTGAGATTAAACTAAACCTGACATCTTTTCAGAGGAGGCTGTTCACTTCAATTTTTTTTATTATGTCTAACTTTGCACTATTCTAATTCTACTCAGGCCTCACCAAGGTTTGGAAGAACAAGCTGTCTGAGGCAGAGAAGAAAAATGACGCTGCTGAAGTGAAAAAAGCTAATGGCCTTGTAGTTCTCTATGACTCCTTGCAGCTTGCCCACAAGTGCATTCTAAATTCATTTTATGGCTATGTCATGCGTAAGGGGTAAGTGAAAGTGTGTTTTGATTGAAGTCAATCTCGATGATGTTATACAATTTTGTCAACCCTTAAGTTTATAGTTACATGCAATGTTGAATATGCGGCCAGTCACCACCCTTTTCCTCCTTTCTTGATCTTACAACTTGCCAAAAATATATATATCTTGTTAAAACATTTTTGGATTTTGTAATTTTTTTCTTTTATAAAAAACAAATTATACGGAGTTTTCCTCCGTCTATAATATATTCAAACAAAAACTTTTTTTGGCATTAGAGTAATTTGGACTAGATACTTTACACTACACACATACAGTTTCCTTAGTTTTTCTAAATGCATGGTTACTCAAAACGCATTTTCTGTTTGCGAATCCATTTTTAGGTCCCGCTGGCACAGCATGGAGATGGCAGGCATTGTGTGTTTTACTGGGGCAAACATCATCACCAGAGCGCGAGAGATTGTGGAACAAATCGGGTATGTTTAAATATGAATGTGTGGACTATTTCAACGGAGAAAGCAGTCCTGAGACATTTTATAAAAGAAATTCAATATTTACATCAATATTAGACCATTTTCATTGTCATTGTTATTCAGGTGCTTGCCATCTTTGATTCCAATTCTGCCGTTCGTGTAGCTGCATCACTTATTAAGTCTTAGTTGCGGAAATTTGGCATTTAACTATATATGTATGTGACGCGACACGTGAAATCAGGCTTATGTCAAACTGGGTCAAACCCAGGAAATGGCTGCTAAAAGTAGTAAATTACAATTACATAAGTGTACCTCGTGGGCTTATAAATCAAATATCTTAGGTGATAAAGAGTAATGATTTTTTATTATATTTAAGTACATATATGAAGCTTTCTCATAATACTAATAACTCCAAATGTCCAAATTTTGACATAATAATAATAAATAATAATAATAATAATAATAATAATAATAATATATTGAATTTATATACCTCATATCCATAACAATTGAGTTTGCTCTATGCGGTTCACAAATGCTAATAAATACAATGATATTCACGACAACATAAGTACATTTAAATTTATCTAACGTGACAAATCAAAAGGAGTTACAGGTTTAAAATGTATACCTAGAAATATGCTTGCAGAAAAAGATAGTGTTTTAACTGTTTCTTAAACAGTTCTATTGATTTAGCTTCCCTGATGGTTAAAGGGAGTGAGTTCCAGACAGTTGGTCCAAAGCAGAAAAACGAGCGTTGACCATAAAACTTGTAATTACTTGCAGTTTTTACTAGTTTCGTGTTATCTGCAGCCGATCTTAATGGTCTATTTGGGGTGTATCTATAGAGTGATTCAGACAGATACACGGGCGCTTGGCTGTTAAGGCATTTATAACAGATTAGGCATATCTTAAACATTATACGGTACTCAATAGGAAGCCAATGCAAACCACATAAGATTGGTGTGACTTGTTCTCTCTTTTTGCTTCGTGATATTAATCTGGCTGCGCTATGTTGGACAACCTGAAGCCTTTGTATAAGATCTTTTGGAAGCCCTGCAAGCAGTGAGTTACAATAATCCAGTCTGGATAATACTAAAGATGTTACGAGAGTTGTTGTTACTTTCCGGTCAAGGAAATTTCGGATTGTACTTATTTTCCTAATTTGGAAATATGCTGCTCTGCAAACATTATCTACATGTGATGACATTGACATGTCGTTATCTAGATAAACGCCTAAGTTTTTTATGCGTTTGCTTGTTGGTATGATATTACCGTTGATGTTCAGAGTAGTTGTTGGTATTGAATGTACATCTTTGCCAAGTATAATGATTTCAGTTTTATCATCATTGAGTTTAAGTTTGTTGGTCATCATCCACTCTTTTACACTCTCGATACAGATTGATGTTTTTGAGAGGAGCAATGGTAGGTTATTTATCGTGTCAGTACAATACATTTGCGTATCATCAGCATAAAGGTGATAAGACATACCATGCAATTTGATGATAGATGACAATGGGGACGTATACAGAGTTAAGAGAATCGGCCCCAGCACAGACCCCTGAGGAACTCCGAAAACAAGAGGGAGTTTTCTTGAAGTGTGGTCACCAATAAAGACCGACTGTGTTCTATTCGATAGATATGATTCAAACCACTGCAGCACCGTGCCCGATAAACCAAACGTTTGATTTAAGCGTGTGAGAAGAATATTACGATCAATCGTGTCAAATGCCGCGGAAAGGTCAAGCAGGGTCATAACACATATTTCTTTACATAGGCCTGATTTCACCATGTTGAGTCATATAATATTATATATTGTTGAAGCAAACCTTAAAAGCTCTCTGAAGCAGTTTAAAGATGATTCTAGTATCTTGATTCTGATCCAAGTTATTGAATTTAAAAGGTGGAGAACCAGTGAGAGCAATTCTTCAGAAAATAAGGGAAAATGCATTTTAAGTTTTTAAAATTACTTAGGATTTAGAGATCACCATAGTCATTACTTGATTATATCCTTACTTGATCATCTTATTTATTATCTTATTTCAGTTACTTTGACCAACAAAGCCAAGATTCCCGAAAGGGATGAATATAGTGTATGAAAATAAATAAATTTTTGAGCCAAAAGTTCAATGTTATTATGGCTGTGAAAGATGTTTTTTCACAATGAACTTTCAATATAACTCAAGAAATTTTTTGGGTCATATTTTGACCTTTGATAGAGATTACAAATTTTCTTAATTCAAATATCACTGCAACCCGGATTCATTTTGTGAAGCTGCTACTCATTTTTTAAAGCTATCCAATTCTGCATTTTAGTCAAAACTGTTTGAGATTTTAGAATCTTCTCAAATAATGCTAGCCTTATATTCTGGACTGACCTCATTTTTTGTCTGTTTTTATCCCCATCATTTTCACTCTAATTTTCTTCAGGTATGAAAAAAATTAAAAATTCCTATTTTTTCTTTGAACTTATGTAATAGTTTTGTTCTTCTTTTTAATGTGAATTGGCTCTTCTTGAAGTTAAGACACATTATTTTTTTTTAACACCAGTGTTACTTAAATTTTAGCTTTGTGATTTATATTTTAAAGCATAGTTTTTTATATGTCGTACAATTTGCCAAGTCTGAAATCAATTCATTTGATATAAAAAAAACTGCATAGTAATCTAAATCTAAAAATTTGAGTATTGATAATCATATAGAAAATTAAGAGCCAGCCACCTATTTTGATGTGGTGAAAGAGGTTTGAAAAAAAAGCCAAACGATGCAGGTATCTAACAAGCAAGAAGAAACCAATAATCCATTCGATGAAAAAAAAAGTGAA
Organism: Elysia marginata; assembly: GCA_019649035.1. Lineage (NCBI taxonomy): Eukaryota > Metazoa > Mollusca > Gastropoda > Plakobranchidae > Elysia > Elysia marginata. The sequence goes on from BMAT01011347.1 coordinate 165,463, forward strand.
ACTATTTCTTTTTTTTCATCTTCCTCAAACTTAACGAGTAGACGTCCTCTTGAGCTGGACACTGATGGCATATGGTGCGTCCTGCCTGCCAGTTTCCCTGAAAATTACACAGTGAAAACAAGCAATCCGAAGAAACCAAAAGTCACCATTTCCTACCCTGGTGCCATGCTTAATGTGATGGTCAAGGTAAGATTTTCCTTTCAGTAATGTAAACGCTGTAAGTACAATTGTAGGGGTTTATTGTGAATACAGCCCCAATGATTTAACATTGCTATTTTTATTGTCTTTTTAAAAATGTTAATGCACTCTGTACATGCATGAATTTCCTTCTCTTAAAGGATCAATGAAGTATATCTTATCTCATAAAATTTAGCTTTACTTATAGGCTTAAAGAAAACAGTTACAGCTGCGACGTCTGTCAACATTGCTTGTGTGGGGACACAAGTAAGTCAAGTCTCTGTACCAAAAACTGGTCAGTATCCTTTTCTTTTTTCAGGATTACTTCACAAATGACCAGTATCAAGAGCTTGTAGACCCTGGTTCCCTGACGTATTCAGTGCGCAGTGAAAATTCCATCTTCTTTGAAGTGGATGGTCCTTACTTATCCATGATCTTACCAGCCTCTAAAGAGGAAGGGAAGAAGCTGAAGAAGCGATACGCTGTCTTTAATTTTGATGGCTCACTGGCTGAGCTGAAGGTAAACTCTGTAGATTTTATTCAGAACTGCCATTCGTGTAAAGTAAGTCAGTATTATACAGATTTTTTTGCCAAAATATCAGAAAATACAGATTTCTATCTGAAACCTTCAAATATTTATTTCAAAATGCTGATTTTTCACAGCTGGGTTACTACTATTCCAATGGTTCAAACTTCAGTGACTTAATTTCCCAGTTTTGTTTTGTTGGTTTTTTTTTTTTTTGTAATAATCACAAATTTATATCATTAGTGCATGTAATGAAAATTTTGTACTGCATTGTATTATATCATATGTAGCATGATATTACATGAACTATGAGACACTATACATTTTTTGTTTTTGTTTTTTTTTTTTTTAAACAATTTCAATCACTGTGCCTGTCCTTAAAATTACATTGCTAGTGTTTTATATCTCAGTCAGTGCCATAGTTTGTGAGCACCTGTCTATTTTCATGCAGATTTTTCAGCTTTTTGAAAATCTCTATCATACTGATTTTTAGTTTTGGGGAGTGGCAGATCTGTTTTATTGTACATTCCTTATTGATGATTGAAAATGAAATTCAGTTGAGACTATTAGTAATATGAGTGCTGGTTGAACTGCATTGATTTTAAACTACCTAAAATAAATTTGATATTTTCCTCAATATTCAAGGAATAGTTTAATTTTACTCTCTCAACACCTGTCTATCCTTTTTTTTACTCGCCAAATATTATTAAGATTGAATTAAAGAAGGGTTTTACAAGACTCAGTATTTGGACTTTAGTTAAAATCAGAGTTACCCCATCGCCACAATTTTATCAAATTTTTAACTAATAGTTGGTAAAATGCTGTTACATGTTGAGAAATCATGAGGTTTTTTACAAAGAGATAGCGTAAGAAATGTCAAGTGTCTCTCGATATTCTCAAAAACTTGAAAAAATGCAGATACTGATTTTTGCAAAAACGCTCGTAAATTCATTGAGCAGTCTCCTAATAGTTTTTGTGTGATGCAAACCCATATATGTCCCTAACCCACAAAAGTATAATTATTGCTTTTGAATGGGGCAGGTTAATTTTTTACTTGTTGGTATAGTGCAGCCTTCTAAAACAAATGATTTCCTTAAAAATCAGAAGTCATCTATCTGATTACATCATGATTTGCTTGTGGCCTTTCCCCCAGGGTTTTGAGGTGAAGCGTCGAGGAGAGCTGGAACTCATCAAGATTTTCCAGTCCTCGGTGTTTGAAGCCTTCCTGAAGGGCAAGACACTGGAAGAGTGCTACGCTGCAGTCGCTAAAGTGGCCGACTACTGGCTTGATGTTCTCTACAGCAAAGTGAGGACATTTATTTTGATGTATAGCAACATTGCTTTATATACAAAATTTTCAAATTTGGCACAAAGAATAAAAATTATACCACTCTTATTGTGTGATTTAGAACTCTTAATGTTTGAGGAAAGTAACAAAGGTTGGTTAAGCAATGCAGCAAGTTTGAAAAAAAAAAGGGGAATCAGGAATGCTAAGGACAGATATGTTTAAAATGACTCAAAAGTGAAAGGTTTTAAAATTTTTAATAGAAACATAAACAAGGGGAAACGTAACTTTCTAAGAAAATTGGTTTTTTTTTAGGTTTACAAAGACTAAAAAAAAGAACAGGAATCAGTAAAAAGAGACCTTTTGTCAAAACTAGTAAGACTTCACCTAGAAGTAACTGAGAATACAGTTGAAAAAGAATTAAGTAAGTTACAGTCAGGCAAAGCCATGGGCCCAGATAAAATACCTGGACGTATTTTGAAAGAATGTGGCAGTCAGCTGTCCTTTATTTTTGCATTCTTATTTAATCAGTCGCTTTCACATCACACCATTCCAGCAGTATGAAGAGGTACAAAATAATACCAGTCCCCAAAAGTAAATCTGCAAAAAATCTTAACGACTTCAGACCTGTGGCGCTTACCTCCGTAGCATTTAAATGTCTAGAAAGAATTGTTTTGGGGCACTTACTTCAAGATTCTGAAAATCAATTTGATCCAATGCAATTTACCTACAGAAAAAACAGAAGTGTAGATGGTGCTCTATTAGTTTTTCTAAATAACATCACTAAACATCTAGATGTACCAAAATCTTATGCTAGGGTACTTTTTATAGACTTTTCATCGGCTTTTAATACGATTCAACCTCATCTCCTGGCGCAGAAATTAGTTGCACTCAATGTTAACACATCAACAATCTTATGGATCATAGAATTCCTTACGCATAGAACACAATATGTTAATTTAAATGGTAAACGTTCGGAGACACTAGTAACAAACACAGGTGCGCCCCAGGGGTGTGTGTTGTCTCCAGTTTTATATTCAATCTATACTTATGATTATAGAACAAAAGATGAAAATATCTGTCTCATTAAATTTGCCAATGACACTAGTTTGCATGGTCTCTTAAGCAACTCTGAGGTAGCCTACAGGTCTGAAGTTAACAGATTCTGTGAATGGTGCAAGAACAACCATCTTACTTTAAACGTGGACAAAACAAAAGAAATAGTTTTTGATTATAGAAGGAAGAAAGAACCCCTTAACCCACTATTAATCGATGGGAAAGTTGTATCTATTGTCGATAGCTACAAGTACTTAGGTCTAAAAATAGACTCTAAACTGAATTGGAGCAATCACGCTGACGATGTATGTAAAAAGGTTAACCAAAGGCTATACTTTCTACGAAAATTAAGGTCGTTTAAAGTCAGTCATGAAATTCTTCTCTTGCTTTATAAAGCCACAATTGAAAGCATCATCACCTATGGTATAAATTGCTGGGGATCGTCGATCATGACAAAAGATAAAGAGATGATAAACAGATTAATAAGGAAGTCTGAAAAGATTGTAAAAAGAGCACTTACACCAATAGATTGCCTGTCTGAAGACCACGCTGTGAAGAAAGCTAAAACAACTCTAAAAGAACTAACCCATCCGTTAAATATAAACAGTTCCTCCTCTCCTCTCGTAGTGGCAAGATCATACAACCAATTGCAAAA
>BMAT01011347.1:169507-189496 GCA_019649035.1 Elysia marginata
TCTGCGATTTTTTAGAGTGCTTATGAGTGTGTTTGTAGGCGTAATAACCTTTTTCTCATTGGTTGTTGGTAAGAAAGAATAGTACAGCAAAAATGCGGAAGCTCTGAGCTTCATTACCATACCAAATTTTGCATTGAGATGACATATGGAAGGCTCACAGGTTGTCTTAAAGTTTTGCTATTTTTCTTAGAATTTATGAAATAGGTTCAAAGACTTTAAAAAATTGTAACTTTAATTCTCCCCGATAGATTTTATTCGTTCTTTGATATGGAGTTAGACAATTTATAGAAGAAAAAATGTCTGTAGAAATATCTGCGGACTCAACAGGGGTTGTTGAGGGGTGAGCTCTTTTCCATCTGGCTATCCATTGAGATGCCAGCGGCTGTGGAACCCTGGGGTAACTGGACAGGACTTTGCTTTATAATAGGAGCGTTAATTGGTTTAGGGTTGTTTGATCTTAATTGCAAATGTGGCAAAATGATACCACCCATGTACTGGAAAGTCAGTTTCTATCTTGTTGGACAGCTAAGTGCACATTTCAAGGTAACAAATTTGTCAATATAGAGGGGTTAGCTACACATTTCAAAATTTTAAGTTCACAGTCCAAATTATTTACAACTTATATACAGTAGGCCTATTGTTCGATAAAAAATGGCTACATTTTCTTTTCTTCGGTTTTCTTCTGGTGCAGTTTGCAAAGCAGTTACTTCCATCACATATTTTATTTTCTTGTTTTCATTCCGAATGCCCGTATCCTTCTCTATATCTTTACAACTGTGGAATGAAGCCTTTCTCCGTCTTGCTCTCCATGAAACGCAAGTCCAAAATTAAATTTCTTCATGAACTCAAGGCAGTGATCCTCAACAATGTGATGCTAGGGGGTAATATTATTTGGAAATGTCTCTCTATAGATGTTCGTGTACTGTTTTACAGAGTGCTCTGCCTCTTCTATATTGTCTTGTGTTAGTGGGCGAGTATGAGATAAGTTTGTGTGGACATTTTTCTAAGTTCCATTTATTTTGTTGTCTTGTCTTGTCTTTCGTCTTGTAGAGTATTTTTTGCAATGGTCTAAATTATTTCTTTTGTCAGTTGTTTGTAAATTTTTCTCCCATTTTTGTCCATATTTTCATATAACACTGTTTCTTTTGCAAGTTTTGCTTTCTCTTCGGCAGTTTTAAAAAAAAAAAATCAATTTTGACAGCATCCTGTTCTAAAAATCTGTGATGAAAAATCTGTGATGTCTCACAACAGACCAAGAAGTATGAAATTATGTACGGCCAAAATGGTGGAGATCTATGTCAACCATTGGTTGGTGAAAAGCATTAAAAGGTGTTTTTCGTTCTTTCTGTCGCCAACACTTAGCAAAAAACTATTGAAATTCTCCTAAAGAGACTGCAAAGTTCTCTCATGTATACTCTCGGTTTCTTGAAGTTAGATTTGCTGTTTAATTATATAGCACCGCAGACATTGGTAGTATCCAGAGGGGCCAGATATACCAGATTTTATTAACTACACACACAACGCACACGTTTCTACTGTAGATAAATTTGAATATTATTGCTTTAATAACAAACAGCATAAGAAAAACTGCAAAGATCTAGTTTCTGGCTAAATTCAACCATGGGTAACTTTAAAGCGCTGTGACTTTTTAGATTTTGTTGAGTCTGCAATACTTTTTGTTACTACTGAAAGCTAAAGGTTTTTCTGATGTTAGCGAAAAATAAAAAACAAAATCTATCGGGGAATAAGCTAATTAAATGGAATTAAAAAAGAGTTTTCACTAACATTCCAGAATTTTCACCCTCTAATTTAAAACGACTGTAAAAATCTTGTTTTCCAACGCATTTCGAAATAAAAAATATCCAAATGAAGAGGAAGGTTTGTTTAACACGGTGAAATAGGTAAATCCAGCGTGAGTCGACGTCTTCTTCTTCTTCTTCTTTCTCACCCTGGAGCAGGGTATAGGCCATCAACAAAGCCCCTCCATCTCTCTCTATCCTGGGCCATCTGCTTAACATGGTTCCATGTATTTCCACTGTCTTTTACATCATTGTCTCTGACTCTTCTCCACGTTCCTCTGGGTCTTCCTCTTGATCTTTTCCCCTGTGGGTTCCAGTCCAACACATTCTTTGTGATGCTGCCACATGGCTTTCTTAGAGTGTGGCCAATCCATCTCCATCGTCGCCTTCCTATTTCGTCTCCTGCTGGAATCTGTCTAGTTCTTTCCCATACTGGTGAGTCGACGTTATCAAGGCTTAATTCGTGGTGAGAATAAGCTAATATTTAGGTTTCTGGCGCACTCAGTTACCTACCCCTGTATTCGGACACTCGTGGGGCCATTAATTGCGCTCTGACATCTTTATCGCTAGTATTAAGCATCCCTTGGGGATGCGCGTTGTCAGCTCAGCCAGATTAAAGTAAAAACTAAAGATCCAGAATTCTGGCCTTTTTCGTCGCCGTGTCATAAACTTATGTAATGAAACGCTGTCCAAGACAAATTTACCACTGGTACGAATAAAGATTCATCTTATCTTATCTTATCTTACTATTTAAGTTTTAAAAAGAGATAATTATGAACTTTATCTCTGAACTTTAACCTGAATGAAGAAATTCTATTCTATAAAAGTGTACTTTACTACAGTATTCAAAGTTTTCAAACCTGTCAACCCGACTGCGTATACTTTGATTATTTCCAATACAATTACTTCTGTAATTATGTATTGCCTGAATAAACTTGAATTAAAAAACTTCCACTCTATTTTATTGAAACTTTGATTATAAATAAAATGAATCCAGTGCCTTTTTTTTCAATTGTGACTCTAAATATAATTATTTTCTTTGCCTATTCAGAAAATTTTTACAATAATCCATTCTGTGTGTCAGGCAGCCAATATGCCAGATTCTGAACTGTTTGAACTGATTGCCGAGAACCGCAGTATGTCTCGCAAGCTGGAGGACTATGGAAACCAAAAATCTACATCTATTAGCACAGCCAAAAGACTTGCAGAGGTTTGTGGAGTGCATCGATTTCAAGAATGTCCGTTTTCAGGTTTTAACATGAAATCAGGTTATTCTGCCTTCTTCAGTTTGGTTTGAACATACTTTATGTGTTGTGTATCCAGTCTTGAGTTGATTTTGTAGAAAGACCAGAAGGCAGGTGAAAAAAGTTAAGGTTTTTTTCCTGTCTTGAGGGCATCCCTGCTATTTCATTCTTTCTTTTTTTTACTTAATATAGGAGGTTTTTTTTCTATGAAGAGATGAAGTAGCTGAAATAAGGGAAGATTCACTATGTTTGCCATAAAAAATAAAAACTTGGCTCACCCTTAGCAAGTCAAAATTCTATGAAGCCCTGATAGGTCTTCAAGTTAAAAACTTATATGTTCACTTACCTTTTACCTGTATACATTTATAATTTAAGAACAAATGTACATAATAGATTTGCTCCACTTTAAAATTACCCATTGGAATTGAACAGTCATTTGATTACCAATTGTGGTTCATAAATTTCCTTACACTGTAGCACATATTATTTTCTTTTGACAGTTTTTGGGAGATCAGATGGTGAAGGACACGGGCCTGGCCTGCAGGTTTGTCATCTCCAAGAAACCTGAGGGTTCACCAGTGACAGAGCGTGCTATACCTTTGGCCATTTTTCAGGCCGAGCCAACAGTTCGACGGCACTACCTGAAGAAGTGGCTCAAGGTGCAGGATGCCTCAAACCTGGATATCAGAGACGTATGTGTTGCTGCCCTTTATTAAGCAAAGTAGCCAAAGCTCTTTTTTTCTTCTTTTTTTTTTTCTTCCAATTTTGTTTTGTCTGCCGAATATTTTTTATTGTGTGTGACTATTATTTTTATCTATTATCGACGCAGGAGTAATTGTTGCACAATTTGTGTGATACAACATTGTGAGATCCAATTCTCAGTTCATTTCCATTTTTTTCCCTTAAAAACCAGTTTTGCATCACTGAATTAGATATTTTCTTTTATCAATATTATATAATTTTAACTATACTTGCTGAATTTAAGTCTAGACCTGCTTTAATTGTTAAAATATTGATCCTGAGGTTTTAACTTTATGCAAAATTCAGCTGTTTATAAAATGTTGCAAGTTAAAAAAAAAAAATGTTTCAAGGAAGGAGAAATTTTTGTACTTCTACTTGCAGATTTTGGACTGGGAATATTATGTAGAGCGACTCGGTGGATGCATTCAAAAGATTATTACCATCCCAGCTGCCTTGCAGTCAGTAAGTTTGTTATTGTTCACTTGAAATCATTAAATGTGGCCAGCCAGTCAAATCAGCAATAACAATGGGAAGTTCTTTTTTTAGAACTAAAAAATTATGACGAAAAAATGTATACACACTTCTAAGGGTTTATTTATAAAACATTTAAAGTCTATGGAAAAAATATTTCAAATTTGGAAAAAATTTATATACTCCAGAAATCAGACATGGAACTCAAGATAAAAAACGTTTTTTTTGCGCAAAAAAAATTGATGAGAATTTACAACAAAAAATGTTAAGATATGTAGATAATGCCAAGTTTTGACATTTTTATCATCATAATGAATGTAAATATTTGCAATCTACTTCCTCAGGTCTCTAACCCAGTACCCCGCATCCCCCATCCAGACTGGCTAAGAAAAAAGATGCTTGAAAGAAATGACATCTTTAAACAGAAAAAGATCAATGAAATCTTTGCTCCAAGAGAGAAGACAATGGTAATGTGTTTAAAAAATTTGAAAAAAAATTTAAATTTCAATGTCTTTTTAATTATTTTATAGAAAAAGTAAATGATTTCTTTCAACTTTTAACTTAAGTAAAGTAAATAATATCATTAGACTGTAATTTCGTTCTGACTTAAGCTTTCTCTGGCAATGTTTCTGTTTACTTTCATTTTTTGTACTCTTAAATTCAGTGGCATTTTTTTTTTTGGTGTAGGATGATCCTTTTCTTTTTAATTATGTTTAAAATGAGCTGTGTGTTCCTGTGCCACACACGCACAATAAAAATGCTACAAAGGTGTACTAAACTGAAAATACAAGGAATGATCCAAGGTTTTACAATTACATTTAAAATAAAATAAAAAAAAATTTTTAAGCGCACAGTGTGCATAGTTGAGTCGTAGATTTTCAGTTTTTTACCACACCTAACTATAAATAAATGGAAATATTAGGTTGCTGCATAGTTCAACTCACCTCAGCTACCCTTCAAAAATGTGATTGAGGAATAGCGAAACTGAAAGAGAATTTTCCAGGTGACAAAAAACTACTTCAGGCCTAGAATCTAGGTGCGTTACTAGATCTAAATTTTAAATACATTTTATAAATGTTGGAGCTGATATAAAGGCACTCTTAGTATTATCCGTTTTAAGTTGTAAATTTTAAACCAGTGTACTGTAACTGGTTATACATATGGTTACTTTAAAGAAATAGAATTGAAGAAAACGAGTAAGTGACAATTGGCTTTGTTATAAAAATTTTACTGTGCTAGAAATATTAAGAACTACAGTGGATGTTACGTAACTTAAAGCTTTCTGCATCTGTTATTTCATGTCAAAACCTCAGGATTTTTTTTTTACAAGGAGTGCATATTCGTCATATTTGCATATATACTAATGTATCAGAGAGATTTGAATTTTTCACTAGAACCAATATTGCAATTTACATGCTAGTAATATTTTGGTCTTGGTTTATACTTTTTTTAAACACCATTTGGTTTACTACAGATAAAAAACGTCATTGAAGACAGCTTTTTTGCTAGGCTTATTCAGCTGTCCGCAACTGAGATTGGTATTTTCAAAGAAGTTCCGAAGGGGTTGTGTTATCAACTTCTGCCGCATATTAATTTTGCTCTATCTTTCTCTCTCTTTCAATTTTCAGTGCAAGTAATGGAAAGATTTTTTAATAAAATTTTGGTTTGTATTTCAACATTTAATGCTTTTTTTGATAAAGTGAAAAAACTATGTATTACCAATGACCATGCATTCCAATTTTTTGGGGGCAAGATTAAGAAAAAATATTTTAACTCAATGTTCAATGTTGCATACAGGAAACTGATCAGGGCAACTCTGATGAAGATGAAGACAACCGTGCTGAAAAAGGCGATGATTTGCCTTCTGAGAATCATTCATCAGCTGGAGACATTGAAGATATAGCTGGTAAAGGCACGGCTGCCCAGCGGGCTGGGCTTAGAGGCCTCGCCGTCTCCCACAAAAGAAAACTGAACGACACCAAGAGTACAGAGCAGTTGGATACAGAGGAAGCCAGTGGTGACTGGAGAGAAGTTTTGGGACCCATGCCACCTGTGGGCAAGACAAAAGTAAGCATTAACTGCATGTTAAATTTTTTCCCCTTATTAATACCATCTTTTTCTGTTCACCTTCTTGTTGGTATTCTTTCGCTATCAGTTGCATCGTGAATGCTTTAGTTTATCCCCTGGATTTATTTTACATCTAAGCTTGTACGGCAAATTTTAAGTTCATTTGCTTAAGATCGACTTGATTGTTTAAATCCCATGTTTTATGTTAAAAACCACTTTTTATTTTTAAAAGTATTGTAATCTATAATTTATATCACATTGTCATATTTCAAACAATCTTTGAGCACACCTGGATCTCCTATTCCAAACTTACTTTCAAGAAAAAAAAGTTCCTGGCGCAAAACTATGTTCTAATTAAGCCTTTAACCTTTTTTCCATTAACCTTCTTAGCTTGGTGAAAATTTTTTTGACTGCATTCTGATCTGGAGTTAAAATTAGAGAGGATGTGTGAAAAGGGACAAGCATAACTATATTACCTGTAACTCATTTTTCATTTGAAAAGATCCATAAAAAACATTTCCCCAGAATCGCTTTCACTATCATTGGAACTGTGCAAACTGGACTCATATTAGAAAAAGGAAAGTCAAATTTTCAGTGTCATTTCCGATTACCTCAAGTTCAAAAGGCTTTCAAAATGTTAGAAAAATAAGTAGTTTAAAAGGGTGTATCTAAAGCCACAATCATGGCCCATGGGGCACAACATGGAAGCCTGACCGTGGCTTATCAGGCCTAGAAGGTTAAGTGTATTCCTTTTGTTTATTTCCTTTTTTTTAAAAGGCTTGAAAGAAAGTCCTGTTATATCTAGACTGCATACACTTTTTTTTTTGCTCTGAATTGTATCACTGAATGTATACTGTATTTGAAAAAATTATAAAAATTGATGTTTTTGATATTTTTTTAAAAGCTTTTTAAAGGAACTAGGTGAAATTTTTTTTCTAAAAAACATCTAAATGCTGATTCAAATCATGGCAACTGCTTTAAGCAATTTATTCTTAACTTCTAGGCAGAAAGACAAGTCTGGGCTGAATACCTGAAAAAGAAGTGGGCCATTCAAATGCAGAGACGTCAGGAAAATAAAAGGAGGAGACTGGACGACGTTGTAGACTTTCCAGCGGCAGACATCAGGAGAGGACCGGCTAGAGGCTTGACTGGCTTTCTGAGGAGAACAGCCAGGTCAATCATGGACATGCCCTGGCAAATTGTTCAGGTCAGTAATGGATACAAACTTGCTTAGTTTCTTATTTTTCATAGACTTTTGATGTCTTGATTTAGGTAAATGTAGCTCTGTGCAAGTAGACGAGTTTTTTTTTCTTTTTCTAATCTGCTTTTAAATACCATTGATACTAAAGGAATTCCTAAACAACAACAACAACAACAACAAAAAATAAAGTCTGGAGAATTAAAAAAATTTTTTAGATGACCAAACACTCATCTATTGTAAGTGCTCATAGCTGACATGCGTTGAAATGATTGATTTCTAATGTTTCGCTATCACAGATAATGGAAACATCTCACCCTGGCCAGTTTAAACTTTGGGCTTTGATAGGCTCGGACTTGCATGCAATGAAGCTCAATGTTCCTCGCACTTTCTATGTCAACCAAAAAACTCCCAAAGAAGGAGAAGGAGCAAGTAAGGGCAGACTTACTGATAATTATAGTCATTGTTTATTTTGAAAATAATGAGCATATGCTAAGTGATATCCGTTTTCTCTTTCTGATTTAAATAATATATAGAAATAAAAGAGCAAGGAAGACAATTTTTTTGATTCAATCTATTCTCACGGTATTTTTAATCTTTTTAACAAATTTTTTTTGTAAAAGTTAAAAAATAACTTTTGTAAAAGAGGTAATCTGTCAAATGAAAATTTCAAAATTTAACATCTTTTACAAACATGTTTTACAAAGTCTACTTACATCTAAGTCTGCCAGAAAACTTGCTTAAATTTGTTTATGAGTGCCAACAAGAAAATTTGTTCTTCAAATTAAATGTGTACTGGACTATATCCGCATTTAATTGTAGAATTCAAACTATCAAACGCAATGCATAATGTAAACTAAATCTTGATTGGAGTAATTTGTTTTTTTCCCTTCTGAAATCTCTTTGAATCTGCAAAGAGAGTTAAATGCTGTGCAGACATGAATTACTTGCACAAGTTATTGAGCTTAAAATTCACTAATACTGTCCGTATACTTTATCCCCAGTGTGGAAGAGAGTTCACCGCACCCTGCCCCGCTCCCACCCTGTGCTATATTTGTATCAGTATGATGTGCCTGAGGATGTTTATACCAAACACATAAAGTAAGTTTTTCAAATTCTTGTCTTTCACATCAATAAGAATTTTGCTGGTAATATGTGGAAGTGTTGCAGAAGTTTTCATGTCAAATTCTTGTCATTTATATCAACAAGAATTGTTCTTGTAAAATGTACAAGAGTTTCTGAATTTTTTATGTTTATTGCAAACAGAATAACTGACCCTAACCTTGATTTTTAGCGGTGCAATTTCGATAATGATCTCTTGCAAAACTGTTTTTAACTTGTTCTTAAACCCTTTGCCTTTCCTTTTTTCAGTGACATAACTGCAGACCTCTCATCACCCAACATCGAAGGAGTCTATGAGACCCAGGTTCCTCTGGAATTCAGAGCTTTAGTGAAACTTGGCTGTGTAACCACGGTTAACAGAGAGTTTGCCAGGAGCATGGATGGAAGGGTACAGCCAGCGCTTCAAACATTTTATTTCACTAGGCCTTACAAAAACGCTTAGCTTACTAAAATTATTTTAAGCCTTGTTTGGTCCAATTATCTTTTGTGAACAGACAACCTTTTATTACTGATTCAGGAAAATCCTCACGGTAAGCAAACCAGACAGGGCAGCCACAATTCAAAAGACCTTTCCATTTTAAATTACCTGTATGGTAGAAAACAAGAATGCCACTTTTCAGTTATTTTCCTTTTTATTTACCCATATGGTAGAAAACAAGAATGCCATTTTTCAGTTATTTTCCTTTTCCCCCCCATTTTTTTTACCTTAAAATCTGAATGAATGAACACACAAAATTGAACAACACTCATTCTAAGAACAATGACAATTTAGTGCCCCTAAATGACACATTTTGTTTAAAATTCCTATATTTTTTAAAATTAAATTGAGAACATAGTGCCCAGGTTTTCAGTTATTTTCAGAAAACATTAATTGAATTGTTATCAAGATTACACCCTCCCCTTCCCCTTAAATTAAAAAAAAAAAAAAAGAAATGTTTAGTGACAAGTTCGAATCAATCACACTTCTCAATTGTTTTGAAGCTTAGAAAACTGCATTGCTCAAAATTTCAAAGCCTAAAGCCATGTAATGTGCTTATTGCAACATCTGACTCAATTGCTCTAGTTGTGAGATGTATGCAAATTCTCTCCACAATGTTGTCCACAGGAAGTTGATACTTTTGATGTTGACAACTTGATGTTCCGTAGCATTGCTCAGTTCCCATACCTTCCTGACAATTCAATGAAACATCTCTACCTTTATCATCACAAATGGTGAGTGTTCATCTATAATCTATGGGATTTATGTCTGCTATTGTATGTATATATTGAGATTGGACAACAGTCTAGCCACATTCATAGGCATTGGCGTCATGATTTGCACCAGCATGGTTTCAAATCCTTTTGCACAGCAGCTGGTATATCTCCATTTTGTGCTTTTAGGTTTGTTTAGTCAATATTTATCCCACCACTGAAGAGAATTGAGGGGAAGGTGTTAGTAGAAAAAGAGAAAAATACAGTGGAGTCCATGTAACTGGAACTCCGATAACCCAAATTTTTGGATAATTCAAATCTATTTTAGGATCCCAACTGATAGTTTCTTATCTGTCAAGTATTGCTTAACTCGGAGTTCTGATATTTTGAACTGAATTAGCTGTTTCCAAACACTTTGACTCAAACTCTCTGTAATCTATTAATTTATTTGTCTTGAATAACGTTTTATATAAGAAGTGGCAAAAAATGCCTCCTCTCCTGATTTCAAATCAAGAACTGTATGGAATATAATTTTTCAAAATGATGTGTCCAAAATACAATCTCAATATTGTTTTAATACAGAACTTTTTAAAAATGAAATTTCATCTTTGCTTTTTCTTTCTCATACAACATTTTGTCGCAAAACATTTATTGAGTTTCATCATTGTTTTTTCTTTCTTATAGCTTCTTTCTCATACAACGTTTTGTTGCAAAACCTTTATTGAGTTTCAATCTTTGTATTAGATTTTATATCCTCTATCCCTTTTGCATAATATTTCTCAGTGGCAACAAATCAATATTTGGGCTATTCAACCCTGCTGCCAAAAGTGCTCATGTCTTTGTGTTCGACACTGCTATTGGTGACCAGATGCCCAGTCTTGGACCTTTGTACAATGCAGAAAGAAATAATAAGTATGATTTGTGTGCTTTATGGTGCTTTAAGAGATAGGAAAATATTGTGTCTGTCTTCTCAAAAACAAATTTTGTGATTTATCGTACCCTAAATCCAAGGCTAAATATTTTCAATTCAATTCAATTCTCTCTCCCTCTATCTACTTGTGTATCTTTTTCACTCTCGCGTACTAATGAACAACAAGTACATGCACTCGTCTTAATTCATCTGCTCATTAACCCCCCCTTCTCACCCCTTCATTGTGCCCTTCGCTTCCCAAATTACCTCTTAGGTACAGTAGCATTGAAATGCTTCACAGCATGCTGAAAAAAGCTACTGACAAATTGTTTATTGCCTTTGAATGCCCTTAGTCTTCGCCCAAGAAGTAAAAAATTAAAATACTTCCTTGATGGATGGTGCCATCTTTCAAGATGTTTTCTGCTTTGGCTCAGGTTCTGTATTCATATAAACTCTCAAGAGATGGTCGAGTCAATTTTGTGCGTTTATGATAATTGAGCATAGTCTTTGAATATTTTAGATTTAATTAGAATGTTAGTAATAAGAAAGAATTTTGCCCCCAAAAGAAAACTTGTGTGTCTTTGAAAGGAACAATGATAAATAATTATGTCTCAAGTTCAGGGTGAATGAATTGAATTTCTTTAATGTTACCTTCAAAGGTATTTTTGTTTTGAACACATTTCCTAAGCTTCCGAATGTGAAAATTTTTAAAAATGAAATTTTCAATAACGTGAAAAAAAAGTATGAAACTTTTGTTGATATAAAATAAAGCAAAAGAAGTAATAGACTTTTGAAATGACTTTTTCTTAAAAAGGAATATTTTCCGCGTCTGACTCATTCGCCCTGGACACAAGACATATATACGTTTTTGATAGCACTAAAATCTTTCCCTTTTTCTATGAAGATTTTGATAATTTTCTGTAAAATGACAATCTATTTGTATATAAAGTGATTTTACACAAAAAATTGCAAGTTGATATTATAAATTCTAAAATAAGTTGTTTTGGAAAAAAACTTTTAAAATTATTATACCAATGTTTAAAGGGTGACCCAGGGAACAGAAGATGATCTACTTCCAGCAGCGGGACTTGTGTTTAATGTCACTCTTAGTAAGACAGCGAACGAGCGCCAGAAGCTGGCCCAGTTACAGAGGTTGTTGACAGATTATAAGAGAGAAAAGCGAGGACCGACCTTTATTGCAGTACAGAGCGCCTGGGGTAGGTTCATCATTACAGACATGTCTGTATATTTGGGGGGTATACAAAACTAGTGGCCTGCCAAAGGGTTTTGGCTGTTCAGATTCTATTCGTGTAGATAAACAAAATTAAATACACAGCCCAAATAAATGTATAGTGATTATATCTTATCTCTTATCCTAAAAGCTGTTACAACGCTGTATTTTTATGGCCCCAAATAGGCCCATTTTGAGAGTATCATGTTTTTCCTTTCCTTAAAAAATATGAAAAGCATATGTAACAATATTATAGCATGCACAATTGCTATATAAATTTTTGGTTAAGTAGTGTTTTTTGTTAGATCTTAGAGCCTCTTAAGTATGTTTTAGGAGGGTTTTAGATATGAGTCTAATATACTAATACAGCGATTCTTATTCCTAAAATTTATGCTCATCTATTTTTGTTTTGTCTGAAAGTTAAGGTGCAGATGTATGAGTATTTTATAATATGTTTGAACATAAATACATTGTTGTCCTGTGAAAAGTAAAAATTAACTGCTTTATATGTAAAGAGGAGTCCAGCAATTTAAGGCCTCTAAATTTTTCATAACAGATAGATATTGTGTTTTTTTTTTCTGCTCCATATCTTTCTGTTTGTTTTTTACCAAATGATATTAACACAACAAAATCAACAAAGGAATTTTTTTTATCACTTAAAACTTGGTTTTCTCTAATTTTTACTTTAACTTTAAAACTTCTTGCTTTTTACCCTTTATATTCATAATCAATCACTTTCTTCAGATTTATTTGCACACACTTCCGTTTTATTTCCTATCTCCAGACCTTCCTCACTTGGTGTCTGCCCTGCCTGAGCTCTCTCAGTTTCCCCTTGTCCCAATCCATGTGTGGGACAGCCCCACCTTGTATAATGTCCTTGACTGGCAGCGGGTCGGCTCACGGCGTATGCTGCAACACTATTTGAATAGCAACATCTACATACAGGTACACAATGACTATTGACCACAATTAAAAAAAACCCATCAAACTTCTCTTAAGTCTGCTCCCAATTTAGCTTGGACACCATCAATCAGTCAGGTGCCTTGCCTCATAACCTTGGCTATCAATCCCCCTCCATATTTCCTCATGGTTGTCACTATATCAGAGATTGCCAATCTTCTCATGTCATATCCTACAAAATTTGCTTGTTCAAGTGTTTTCTATGTATCCTGTTGGTTGATTGAAGGGTATTTTTACAAGCCCAATTCCACTTCAAAGGTGCTCTCAGGGCTTGGGTCCCAATGACAATTTACGGGCTGCCACCCAGAGACTAGCGGGGATACCATGACTTAGCCTCAGCCGGTCACATTATACTGACACCGACCCAACCAGTAGGGGCCCGGACTGTGCTCGGCTGTGTTTCGAACCCGCGACCTCTTGGGTATCCTGTTGGTTAATGATCTTTCATCCTATGAATGAAACTTCCACAAAACCTTAGTACCAACTACATGAGTTAGTGTAGGCTAGTCTTTCCAGTATTAACACTAATTTGATTGGGTGTGTTGTGTGTTTTTACATAAGGGTTAAAAAAGCTAATAAATTGAAAAACATAAACTTTTAATATTGTTGAAAAACTCCAGACTTATGGTCGAGAAAGCTGTCAATAGTTTGGTTTGCATCTTGTGAATATTGTTACATAATATTAAAAAAAAATCAAATAGCGTTATATAATATAATGATCCAATTACATCTTCATATTAGGAAATGCTTTAAGACATGGTGGGAGTCACTGTTAGCAGCAAGGGAAATTGCCTTCCAGCCATGGTACTCATGTTGGATTTAGCAATTTTTTACTTTACAAGGCATTAATAGCCTGAAAATTTATATTCTTAGCTTTCAAATGTTAAATTTTTTTTAGAAAAGATGTACACAAAAATTTTTTATTTGAAATGTTGAGAAAAAGAGGGGGGAAAATCTTCTCTGAGGAAGGAAGTTTTTTAGCCTAATGCTCTGACATTCAACCTATTTGGACTCGTTGCGAGCAAATTGATTTTGCATTAGAATTTGAATTATTTATTAGCATTAGCATTTAAATTATTCATAAGGGTGTTTGACATCAAATTCCTGTATAGGTTTTTTATTTCATAAATCCTTTTTCCAAAAACATTGCAGTCATTACTTGAGCAAGCCAGATATCTCCATGTGCCGGTGGGAAACGTTCCTTCTGACATTGCCCTGTTTGGCTGTGATCTCTTCCTGGCTCGTCTGGCTATCAAGCACAGCCATATCTTGTGGGCCTCACCAACCCACCGTCCAGATCTCGGAGGCAAGGAAGCTGATGATAACAGGTAAACTTTTCATTTGTCATCATCTAAAATATTCAAAGTGCCTTTTTACTCAAAGTGCCTTTGAGTGATTAGGCTGCTTTTCAGTTTTCTAAAACATTTTTGAGATTGTAAGCTTTTCATTTAGTTCACTCTCATACTGATGAATATCAAATAAGGTTATGTTGGCAGAATAATTATTTTTAAAGAGCTAGTAATTTTCAGCCTTTGGGCTGAGAGAGTCAAAACGCCACTAAAAGGTCTTATTTTACTTCTTTACTTTCATAACATTCACCTCGATAAAGCTTCTGCCCTCGCTTTCAGCCTTTTTAAGTGACGGCTTATAATTCCCAGCCCTGATTTATGTTCTGTCTGCTTGCAATCCCCTATGCAGATAAGGTCTACAAGTAAAAATATTTCATATTCAAGGTTAGAATAAAAAACGTCACCATATTAGCAGACCTGCCATTCATAACAGTTTATTAAATCAGTATCATACAAATTTTTTTTTCCAAATACAGCTTTTCTGATTTTTATTTGAAAATACTGATTTTTACTGCTGGGTAGCTACCTTTCAGCGGGCTAAACTTAATTAGTTTTTTGAAAGCTATGTTATTACGTATGGACCTAAAGAATTGTACAGGACTGGATTACATGAAGCATTGTACTACATGACTTATGAACTACTAAACATTTTTTAATTTCTGTTTTCAAACAATTTCAATCACGGTGATGGTCCTTAAAATTGCGCCGCAAGAGCTTTAACTCAATAAGTGCCTTAATTGTGAGTACTGGTACTTGGTCAAACAGATTTTTAAACCCTGAAAACAAGGTTTTTTGTCTCATTTATACTGATTTTCTATTATGGGTAGTGGCAGGTCTGCACCCCAGTTAGATAAGAGCGTGCAATGTCTAGTTCAGGGATGCCAAATTTTAGGTTTTTCAGGTTAAAGTTTTTTCATCCATTTATTGTTTATTGCACTTGTGTCTATGCCATTTTTAATACAATATTCAATGCTAGGCTCTTTTTCAGGTTTTTTCCCCCTTCAAAACCATTAGGTATCCCTGCTAGTTAATAATGAAAAGAACATAAAGAATAACTTCTTATTCCTAAACATCTTTCTAAACATTCAGCTTGTGTGGTAATATATATACACATATATATAATGTAATTGGTATTTGATAATCTTTTTTTATGTTGATTGTAGACTGTGCATGGAACTCGAGGAGAGTAGTGTGGTAGACATCAATAACCCAGGTGCATACAGTACGGTCTGCGTTGACCTGGAGCTGACAAGTCTCGCAGTGAACACAATTGTTGAGGTATGGAATACCTTAGCTTGGTGTTGGAAGTGAAATGAGCATATGAGTAGATAAGCAGGATTGAATGTTTTAGTTCCATATTGTCATGGAAAATCTGGTATTTGACCCTGAAAATTCTGGACACAAAAACATACTTTGATTTGCGAATAATTCATTTAAAAATTTTTTTGTAAAATATAAATGCAAGAGTAAGATTTAGTTGCTCTCACATGTAGAATGTCTGTAATAATTTAAAAAAAAACCAACAAACACTGTGACACCTGTGAAGGGTTTAGGATTGTAACAAGCCTTTCAGTCCTCTTATTGAATCAAAATTAATTTCTTGCCGATGGTGTCAAGATTCTGCCAAATTATTAATATGTATGTTTTTCTTTTTTTTTTTTAAATTGTTAGTAATATTTCATGTATTAAAAACATATTGAATTGAGTAAAAGAGAGTTTGCCTTTTTCTACCCCAATCTCTGCCCACCCCATACGGAAAAAAAACAACCCCAAATTCAACAAACCACAAAAACAAAACCCAAGGTAGATTGAAGTTAATTAAATGAGATATCTTTTTCTCTCTATTCATTTGGATCTTTTTTCCTTTCCAAATTCAAATACACCATGGATTTAGTCTGCACACATTAATGAGCTGGAGGGTGCGAGTGCCGTGAGTTTTGACGCAGGGCCCCAGACGTCTCTGGAAAGCATGATGCAAGGCCAGGGAGCTGGTCATATGCTAGCAAGCTACGACGAGACTGCTTTATGTGCGACAACTTTCAGGTCAGTCCGGATTTTTTCTTGTTTTTGAGGCAATCAAAGTAAATGAAAACAATTTTTTTAGCATATATGAGGCAACCAAGGTAAATCAGACAGAAGTCTCTCAGACAAATATTGGGTTAGGGCATTTTCAATACAAAAACATAAATTGTTTTTATTTGGCTTTAAAATTAAGCTCCTCCGCATGTAAAAAAGTGAGAGCTCAGATATTTTCAACCTCTTCAAGGGAATTGAACACTTTTAGAAGAAGATGGTAAGAACTCAAATTTTTACTTTTACCTGAATTATATTCTGGTTGCCATACATATTGAGTTATCGACATTGTCCCAAAAAATGTGTTTTTGTGCCCATTAAAAAATTGAAATAAAGTTTAAAACCTAGCATGAGGTATTTGATTTCATAGTGATATAAAATAGATAGTAATATAGCAAGTTTTTATATTCAGAGGACACATACTCAAAGCTAGTCAAAGTGACTAGTGTCTGTTTTACCTAGGCTGACTCACAATGTTTGTTTGTAACATGTTTTAATATCATTTGAGTTTAGAAGGCTCTTGCATAATTAAATAAAAATGCTTAGATAAATTAGAATGGTCCCTTTTGGGCAATGCTGAGTCTTTAAGCTTAAATTCAGCACTCGAGTTTTTGTAAGAAACTATCCACACCCCCAGAAAAGGTCGCTGAGGGATTCAGCTTTTGAATTTCACACTATAGAAAGGTTTCTCATGTGAAAGCCCAATAGCTGCTAAGTTTAATAAGAATTACTAATTTGATTGTAGGTTAATGACATTTTTAATTATTATTCTTAAAAGTCAAGATTTGTTATTATGAGGGCCTTGAGAGGTCATTTTGCTGACCATCAATCCTTTTGATTTATATTTCTTTTTTTTTTTATCCTTTGTCAAAAAAACTGAGTAGGTTCTGAAAGGCAAAAAAAAAATTTTTTTTTTGCATGTATAATCTATTTTTGTTTATTAACCAGAAAGAATATCTGATATAGTCCTGGAATGCTCAAGTAAAAGATACATATTTTTTTGTGTTAATTGTCTATAGTTTTTACCCTTGTATTAAAAACACTATATTTCTGTTTTGAAGATTAAGTAAAAGAAAGACCCCTGTGAAAGAAATTTTAATCTTTTTTTTTCATGTTATTAAACAACCAGAATATTAAAAATGATGGTTCAAGGTTGGCTGAAGGATGTCACTTCTCACCAAAATTTCCATGCTGATAATCAGCTCATCCACTTCTACAGGTAATTTTTCTTGTTTTCAGATTAATAATTTGACATACAGTCAAACCTGCCTGAGACGACCACTGAAGATCAATGACGATTGTGGTCGTCATGGACAGGTGGTCCTCTTGGGCAGCATACTTCCGTAAAACTGTAACAATCCAGTTTATTTCAATTCTCTTTTAATGTAGCAAACAACTTTCCCTTCTGAGTTCCCATTTGCTTAATTTTAAAAGCAAATTTAAGCAAATGGTCGGCAAGCTATGACTTTTCAACGCAGCGACATTTCTATTTCTTTCCATAACTGGGAATTTCTAATCCAATCTGTGGTTATCAAGATCGATCGCATCTGTCCCGCCGCCTATGTTGACAGATGAACTGGCGACCAGTTGCCTATGATTGTCTCTTAACCACCACTACCTGGCTCTACCTCCATATTGCTAGGGCTGCTAAACAAGCTTAACCCTCTTGTAGAGACGGACCACATGTAAACAACAAAGCACGAGGGAGGAGGGACACGCTTTTGTCGCGCCTTGTCTCCACCTGCACGTGTATCGGTTTCACCGTCACGGTGGCTGGCCATCTGGTAACCGCAGGCCACTTTGTTTGTAGGTTTACATCACAGGTAAACAATTACATGATCATATAAGCGTGAAGTAAGGAGGTGTGAAACTAACAAATTCGCACTTGTCCGATTAAGAGTGGTCGTCCTCGGGAGAGTTTTTTACAGAGATTATATAGAATAGTGTAGGAAAAAAAAGTTGCCCGCGGTCGCGTTGGGAAGGTGGTCGTCATGCAGAGTATAAAAATATAGAAAAAACACAAGGGAGTCATAGTAAAGTGGTCGTCAATACAGGTGGTCTTCTCAGAGAGGTGGTCGTCAAGGCAGGTTTGACTGTATTAATAGCTGTTATAAAAAAAAATAGTGGAAAAAAAATTGAAACAAAAAAAGGTTGACTCCTTCATTTGCTTGAGCATAGATCTGGTTTTTTTTTCTTCTTAATTTTAAAAAATTATGTTAACATGTGAGATATAATTGAAGGGGATTGGAATAAAGAGTGGAGGCATATACTGTAAATAGGTATCACAGAAAGCCTGATCGGGCGTATGAAAAAGTGTGTGTGGTGGTTGACATGTGTTGTCTTTACCGTCCGGTTTGTATGTGTTAAAATGATCTAATATATGACAAACTTATATCAATGTTTTCTTCAGCTTTTACTCTATCGTTTGGTATACTTTATATAGAGGATCATTAAGTATTGCGGTATTTATGACTAATATAAACATACACCTGTAACGTGTAAACCCGGTACTGAAAACCGACAGTGGAGCGACCTTCAAACTACACACCTCAACACGCTCAGCGCCAATACATCACATCGTGTTGAAATAAAAAGGAGAACATTCACAATTGAATGAGCTTTCCATTGGTGTAAGGTAGAAGTTTGTAAGTGACCTAGAAAGTCCCGTAATCGGCGTTTGAAAATAAGTTATTTTTAGAACTTGTGCTCCTTTCGTTCCTACGTTATGTAGCCCTTAAAGTCGGGTATCATAAGAAAGCGCGACCTCTGACCTCTATTATATCAAAAATTCAACCTGATTGGTTGAATTGGCGCCGAGCGATAGGCAATCAAAACAAGTAACCCCTCATTTGGCATCCCATGCGCGCGATCCAAGAATGGGCTCTAGAGTCCAGTGTTTACCCCATCACTGGCTCGCGGCACAGAGCGGCTTAGGCGACGGTCATTACTATCGATCAAACAGCTGCGCGACGAGCACTACTGAGCCGCTGATAGCCTGTGCTTATGCTAGGCCTACCGTGTTTCAATTCATTGACTGCTACTTAAGTTTTATTGAAATTATGAAGAATTATCCGAAAACAAGGCTTTACGCGATCCTTTTTCGTTTTAAATTGAAGAACAAAAACATAGGTGGCAAGTTTTTTTCTGTTATCGATGCGCACACTAAATCGAAGGGAGACAGGTTGCAAACTCTCAAATTGACCCTCAACAGTAACTATAACACGCCTAGATCTAATCTAGTTTCGTCGCCGCTAATGAAATAAAATAACGATAGAACACTACTCGCTAAGACCTTAAACTACGCTATGTTATCAGTAAAAGTCATTGAACTTTTGTCCCGACCTTGACCGTAACAGCACTAGGCCTACTGTGAGTACCGTTCTACTAATTCTAGGCATGTCAAACTCGAATGGATGGACTTTTTAGACCTTTAATCGATCTGACGTTGAAAGTTTGGGTATACTAAGTCAATATTTTGACGGATATGCAAATTCCTACCACATTTTTATGACTTGTAATAGGAAATAATAAACTACGATCTAGGTTTTAGTTGAAAATCGGGTGGCCTGCAATGACGGAAATAATCTTAATGAAGTTATTTCTCACTCTCAGATCCATATGCCTGAACTTGAG
>BMAT01011347.1:195733-205842 GCA_019649035.1 Elysia marginata
TTAAAATGAGGTATGATTTTGAAGAGGTGAGGGTGGTGGTGTGAAGTTCGAGTTTTGAAGAGGCACTGGTGCTCTGGACAAAATTGCTTGTTCAAAGATATTGTTAAAAAGGAATCATGGTGCTACATGTTACTGAGTTATGCGCGACTCTATGTCATTGATGCTTGTGGTCAGTGCATAGGGATGCGCATGTATGCACTCACATGCTTACAATAAGACAACTGCATAGGAGTGACCCCGCCATCAGAAACAGAGTGTGGCCTTTTTATGCTCGGAGTGTTCTGGTGGTAGAGATGCAGAAGCCTCCTATCTGCATCTAAGGGTGCCTATGCAGTCATTTTATTGTTTGTTGAAATGGTCCCATATCATGTTCTGTTAGGTGCAGGCCTACATGTATATATTAGGACCTGAAATTCGTTAATGACAGCACTGTGTAGATTGAATGGATGGTAAAGCCTGGTCAATCTAGATCTAGTCCTACATGTATACATGTGTATTTGGGAAATGTCAGAATCGTATTATAACAGAATGATATCATTGAAGTGACTATGTAGCCTAGTTTAACAATGTAAATCATCTCTCATACAATGAGAAGCTTTTTCTTAAACTTCAATTGTAGACTTTTTTCACTTTTAAAAATTCAAAATATGTATTTTAAAAAGCCTTATATGTCCGTAGTTTGAGCTAGCATACCACCTCTAACTGTTTTAACATATTTTTGGTCAGGGTTTAACCTTTATTACACCAAAGCAAGTCAATTTGCTTGTATAAATTTTTTTAAGGGCTATTAAATCTGAATGTCTTAGGATTGTGTAGGTTGACCCCCACCTAGATCTAAATATTTTTCATTTCCATTTTTCAAATTAGGTCGTTTAGATACTAAATGGACGTATATTATGAAATTTCATTTTTTATCTGGGGTCTATGCGCCTTCAATCCACACATTTTTTACAATGAATAATCTCAGCCTCTTTAAAAAACTACACCGTTGATCGGCTGGTGGTCCTGGAATTTGAGAATTGGTCCTTGAAAAGTCCTGGAAAAGTACTTGAATTTCTTTCTTGACAAGGTGCAAGAACCCTGAATCAGTAATTTTTTATTTCAGTTGAGGCACACATGAGCACATTTAAAACGGCGCTTAGAAATTTGCACTTTCATCAGTTTGCTTCATGAGGGTTCTTGATAGGTGTATTCTACTGAATTAACTTTCACATTTATTTCAGACCAAAACTTTTGTGGTTAGCCTCAATGAAATTGATTGACATTGTTTTTTTAAAAAAACATTTTGACAAATAAGCTAAAGAATTACGTAACTAATTTATTTTTTGGTTTATAGGCAACATGTTTTTTAAGCTCTTGTAAATGTAGAATATTTAAGAAATTGTTGCCTGAAATGATAACAATTGTAAATATATATAACAGTTAATAGTATGTCACTTTAATTTTGTTAAATCCCCCTTTTTAAATGAATTCTTTTTTACCCTAATGCAGATGCTGATTGCTGGCTACATTTTAGCAGTGTACAAAAAGATCCACGAGGATTCTAAACTTACCCCAGGAAATACTCCAATAAAAAGAAAGTCTGAAAGCCAGACCCAGGTATGTTGACAATAAAGTCATGGGCACTTGCTTTTATCATTATAAACCATTTTTTTCTGCTAAGAGATATGAATTTAGGCAAATCTGGCCAATACAAAGATATTCTAATTTTTGTGAAAAAAAAAAAACCAAAAAAAAACCAAAAACAACTTATTGTTTTAACTCCTGGGCAACTGCCACTCATTGAGATGGTATTCTCAATTTCCCAGTTTTTTTTTCTTCCATAATCTGAAAGTTATTTATTTATATTTTGTTATTTTACACTGTATTAATAATCCCTTTTATAATTTTGTCTTTGTTACTTAGGGTAACTGTATCGCCACTTAATGCCATAACAGACCAGTACATTTGAAAGCCACTTTTAACCCATATGCAGGGTGTTGCGGGCACATATCACAAAATCAAACCTTGCCTGTAGCTGGGTACCCATTTTACAGGTGGGCGGATTGGGGAAAGTTAGGCCAAATTGCTTTCCCAAGGCAATTGCAACACAGCATGGTCGGCAATCAAACCTGCAACTGCCGGGTCACGAGTCCTATGCGCCAAACACTCTGCCACGGTGCCCCTGAAGCTATACTCAAGTTTTTGTACCATACTGTTTAATGGCATGGAATACTGTCCATTGTTTTTTTCTTTTCTTTTTTTTTATGAGCACTTTATGGTGACTGTACTAAAAAATTGAATTACTAGTGCTTTAGTTTAAATCAATATCATTGTAAGTGCCAGAATTTGAGTGCATCTACATGGTTAAAATATATTTTTAATTGATAGAGTCCGAAGGTGCCAAATGACTTTACTACTCCTTAGATTTGAATTAAAATGCCAATTTTATTTTTAGAGTTCTTTGCAGCCAAATTATTTAAAGACCATCATGTTATGTATCCAAATGTATGTGATTCAATAAAGATTAAGATAATTTATGCGTTGTCCTTAGATCTAAATTTAGACAGAGCCGGTGGCAGCAGCTCTTGGGACTTTTTTGTTGACAGCCGAGCGGCTGTGAGCGGCTCATGGGACTCAATCAGTTAAAACCTGATTTTTTTTTGTCTCAATCGTATTGATTTTACATTTTTGGGAAATGGCAGGTCTGCCCCTGAGAGGTGGTAAATGATTAGAAAGCCACATAATGTTTTTTTTAACCGAGCAAAGACTATTTAGTCTTTCATCAAAAGCTTGAAATCATTTTGTGAACATCATCAATAAAAACTACTAAACAATATCAGTTTTCTTGTTGGCCAATAATTTTACTGTAGTAAGTATCAAACTGAAACTGACAATCAATACCTTTTTTGCATTGTTTTGCTGTTTTTTATAGTAAACTTTGTGGCCCAGTCATAGATTAGAACAAAAACTTCTCTCTTATCTTTTCTCCCTCTAATATAGCCTGCAGCAGATGTAACAACGTTGCCATCCATAGTGGCTTTCTCGCAAAAATTGATCCAGGAAGATTTTTCTCAGCACATGTTTGCGTGAGTTTCTTAACCTAAAATCATAAGTATGGTGATAACATAAAATGGAATGTTTTGAGGCAAAACCAGGTATCGAATTATTTGTAGTGTGGAAAACTAATACATCCGACAATCGATATGGCTTAAAATGAATCTGGCTAGCTTGATTAAATCAAGATTTATATAGGGGGGAAAAAGGATTTTTCTTGAAATTACCTGTGCCGATATAGGCGATAGATGTCTCATTTTGTTGTTCCTTTAGTTTTTTTATCATTAAAAAAAAAGTCTCTCATTAAGTCAAACTCTAAGCAATGTATATTTAAATTTCTTTAATCAATTTTTTTAGGATGCAACATTTCTTATCGGCCTGTGCGTTTTTAAAAAATCTTGCTAGTCCAAAAGCAGTTTGTTTGAGCAGAAAATGTTGTGCTTCATAAAAAAGTATGCTTACCATTAATGATACTTGTGTTATCTTTCAGGCTAACCCAAAAAGTGAAGAAGAAACTTCCAATATCTCATAAACAGTCCGAGGAAGAGGACATTTTCCCCCAGTTGCCAGGTTCTCACCTGAAGCTGTCTAATCCAGCGTTGGAGTTTGTCAAGACAATCTGTGAGGTCAGTACTGGCTTTCTGAGACTTTTCAACCTGTTGTTGGGCTTGTCTTTTAATACAAAAAAAAATCCTAACTTATATTATCCTGATCTCTGATACTCTATCTTTTAAGTTTAAATGTTGAATTTTCTTAACAGGCGGGTAAGTCCTAGGTGGAATTGACTAACAACAATCATCAAAAATGTGTAATTACAGAATTTGATCTGTAAAACTTACTTTAAATTCCTAGATTTTAAGTCTACTTGTTAATTGGGTTTTATATTTACATATGTAAATGTCTACAACCAATGTTATACACATGAATAACAAATAACAGGAATTTCTGTATTGGTTTCTTAATCTAACGAGAAATATCAGATGTATGCCTTTATCATGTTTCCTTCAACAATCATAAGATACAATGTAGATAAAAGCCTTGTGCAAAATTGACTCTCATCTCTAATTTGCTTTTGTGCATCTCTGCAGGTTTTGAGTCTGGACAGCAACATATCCATTCAAGTAAAAAAACTGAAACGCGATTTGCTCAAGCTGGTGGGCCTGGGAGAATTTTCTGCTGAGGCAACGTTTATCAACCCTTGCCTGTCCTTTGTTTTGCCCGAGGTGGGAGGAAAAAGATGTGAATTGTTTTAATATCTGAAAGGTTAACATAAGGTTTTACACTTATTCATTTTTTTTAGAACTTTCTAATTTATAAGAATGAAGAACCTTTTTAGCATGCACCATCTGCGATTTTTTAAATATTTTTACCTGCTTGAACAAATTGTCTAGATACAAGTTGCAAAGTAAAGTAGTAGGCAATTAAGTTGCATTAATACGCTTTTGTTAAAAAGAGGAGATAGCAATTAAAGTTGGAAAATCAGAATGAGCTTGCACAAGGCCTGTGAAGAATTTTGTTGATCAATTGCTTTAAAAGTTGTACCCTTTCAGAGGGCAGATATGACCCCACCCACAACTCTGCAGACAAAGCTGTATGGCTATGTCAGTGACCTGCTAGGAGTTTTCATATATAAAAAAAAGGACTGACCAGTATTAGTTTTAGATATAAAGGAGAACAATCAGAAAAATAACTCAAAACTTTAAAAAAATTTTTGGTACAGACACTTACAACTGATGAAATAAAGATGATTTGGGTTTCTGTAAAATCTTACATGCTTTGGAACATAGAATTAGGGTCACAAAGACTTAATTTCTCACACTAAAGAGAATCATGAAAATGAATTTGTGCTCATTTTAGCATTGATTTCTCCAACATGTTTGATGTTTCACTTTTCTCAATTGTATCTGCCATCAGATTATCTGTAAAAGCTGTAGCCAGACAAGAGATTTGGACCTTTGCAGAGATGCCTTTGTGGAAAGAAATGGAGAGAGAGGGTATGGTTCTAGTGAACAGACTCTTTGGTGGAGTTATAGCTGGCTGATATTTTAACAATAAAGAGAATTTAAGAAGTAAATGTCTCACGTCCAGGGTAAACCAGTCTAGTGTCGCAGTTTTGACTTATCTAAGCGTTGTATTTTGAACAAGACATTTTTCTAAGCTTCCTTGTGTAACTCTCTTTTTCTTCTAAAATTATCAATGTAATGAAGGAAGATATTAAGTCTTTCCAACCTAATGCGATAGGATGCGATATAGGGCATTCCGACCTAATGCGATAGGATGCGACATAGGGCATTCCAACCTAATGCGATAGAATGCGGTATTGCCGCCATACTGTTTTCCGTTGCCCCATAGCAACGAATTCTCGTCATTGCCGAGACTACCGTGTTGCTTATTTAAAACGAGGCTGAATGGAACTCTCTAGTGCAAAAAACCGCATAATTTTAGGTCTTTCCGTTTAGGAATGAGAGAAAGTGAAACCAGCCCTTCATTCTTGCACTGAACTCAGTCAAGCACTCCTGTTGTCTCACTGACTTTCAAGCTTTCTCTGCATCAAAATGACATTTGAATTTTTGCAATCGCTAACGATTGATAGCAATCTGGACGGGAATGAAGAGTCTGATATTGAAGTAGGAGAAATGGACGAGGAGGAGGATGAATTTGAGCCTAAACCTAGCTCTAGCTCTAGCTCCAGCCTAGACCAGCATCCACCCCAAGTCCAGACGTGGATCTAGATCCAGCTGTCGAAGAATGGAGTGACACCCTCGTCGATTTTGCGGACGATTTGGCTGAATTTACAGAATTTGTAGGTCCAGTACACGGTCTTCCCACTGACAGCTTACCTCTAGATTACTTCCAGCTGTTCTTCCCCGTTACCCTGCTTCAAACCTTTGTTGCCGTAACAAACCGATACGCAAACCAACAGCAAGCTTTGAAGGGCTTAGATGTCTACTGGAAGCCTGTAAACCTAAGGGCTAACAAAATTTTCCCAGATTAGCAATTCTTTCTCAACTTTTCTTTTGGTGGGCACCCTTCCCACTTCCAGATTCCCCCCCTCTTTGTTTTGATAAATTTCAATACTTTTCGCTGCACACATAAACTAATTTTTACACCGCTACTATGAAGTAAAAATATATTCAACATAATATTTTTCTGAAAGGTTATTATTTCTTCTTTTCATTTCTGTATAATTCAAACACAAAAAATAGATTCTCAAAACAAAAAAACAACAGAAAACAAGACACAAGTGATAGGATTTGCAGAAAATTTTTATTTTTTTCATTTTTGACATTTTTTTTCACCACTATATTTTATTAAAAGCACACACACATATATATATATATTTAGAAAGCCTATTCATTTCTCTATCTACTAGTATTTTTTTTAATAATAAAAAAATATTTCAACATTGAAAAAAAAGCAAAAAAAAATAAAATTTGTTGATTAGAGTTACTTCCCTTACCCTAGACATCGAGGGTAGTGTTCTAAATATAGCTTAGGCATTGAGGGGGTAAAATCCAGTGGTCCCTAGGTTGGAAAGACTTAAAATTTATATTGATTTAAAATATAGAGAAAAAGAAAAGAGAAAAACAAGACCTTCCATTCAATGTCGGTTTTGTCAAAATGGGAATACCCTACTTCAGACTCATTCATCCTGGTCGTGAGACAAATATGTCTTCAGACTGGTACAAATAAGTTGAGTGTTGTAAATTCTAGTTTTAGAAAACAATGTTGAAAAGTCAAGTTTATTTTCTTTCATTTTTTTTCCAATATTTTAAAGCAACAAAAGGGACGATATCTTTCACACAAAATATTGATAATTTTATGCATTTAAACTCTGGAGGCTCAGAAAAAATTGATTGTTGAAAATATATTGACACCTTGGAGTGTGAATATTGCAACGTCTGACTCAATTTGAAGATCATGCATCGCAAAGAAACTTTCAGCATTGGAGGCTTTTTATAAGTGGCTAAACGAAGTTGATGACTTTGGAGGGAAAAAAATCTTGAACTTTTCTCTTTCATTTTAACATCAAAACTGAGATTGTTTGCACCATTGATGTAACTCCAATGTGTTGTGGTAAATAATGGAATGGGTGTAAAAAACTGTGCTTTAAATACATATACATTGTAATTTAAAATATCTAGCCTGAATGTATGTTGGTCAGTTGAAGCTCAAAAGGCTAATTTTGAAGTTGTATTGGCTTCTTTATCATTTATAATTTAAGTTGGAAGGCAAGTTTGTGGAAATGGAAACGTTTTATTTCCTCCTAACATTTATGCCCCAAATATACATGCAAAAATTGTAGAGGTATGCAAGCTTTCTCATCAAAGCGAAACCTATACTTCTGGGGGAAAAAAAGGGAAGGTAAAAGAGTTAATGTGTTTGCAATGATTATTATGTACAGAATCATAATTTTGCAAAAATTTTGTGCTTTTATGAAACTATGAGACCAGCTCAATGCTTTCATCAAAAGAAAATACATAATGTATATTATGTGAGAAAATTTTATTAATTTCATTGACCATTTATTCCTAAATTATTTTACTCTTTATCTGTAACCAGATCATGGTTGTGCCCTCAGTGCCAGACGGAATATGATTTCTCAGAAATTGAGCAGAAGCTGGTGGATGCTCTTCAGAGAAAATCTATGGCTTTTGTGTTACAAGATCTTGTATGCAGAAAGTGTTCCGGGGTAAATAAATCCTGACCGTTCTTACATTGGTATATATTAGAAAAATATGGGTAAAATCATTTTAATTGTATCACTTTGTAAAACATTGACAAAAATGAAACAAGACACTTTTCCTACCAAACAAGTTTGGCGACACAGATAAAATATATACAAGGGACCTAAAACTGCAGCTTCATAAATCCTGAACGTTGATAAGAATTTGTCATCCTTATCCTAAACTGATTTTGTGGTTTACTTTCAACCTTCTAGGTAAAGGATTCCAATATGCCCCTTCACTGCACATGTGCAGGAGAGTTCAAGTACACCTTTGACTTCGAGGACTTTGGCAAGCAGCTTGTAACTCTTCAAGGAATAGCCAGGTTAATCTTGAAGTTTTTTCTCTCTCTTTATATAATAAGTACTGTCCAACTAAGAATAACATGAAGGTTAAGAAATGGGAAAAATGTTGCTTTTATGCAACTCAAGATTTTTGCATGTATCAATTCTGAGGGACTACTTATGCTTTACTGTAAGTATTTGACTTTTATGTTTTTTATGGACTATTGCTGGATTATTTTGTTTTTACTTTCTAAATATCAAACTGTTTTGGTTTGATTAGCCTTCTAAATCTTAAGAACCCAGAAAAGTTGTTCTAAAACTTGTAATTGCAGTTTCTAAATTTATCAAGTATAAAGAAAAACGTTTGTTTCCTTTTCATAGAGTTTGATAATTAACAGCTGGTGGTCATTCGACAATATTGAGTTGTGAATTTCTGCATGTATTATATAATAAACAACTCAGAACTTAAGATTTTAAGCTAGTTATATATTACTGCTTTCCAAACATAATTCATTTAACTTTGGAAGGTGCAAGAATAGATCAGATTGATGTTGTACCTTGTTGATAGAGTTCAGTTGGCCTTTTTTTCTTTCATTCAGGACTCTTTGAATAATCCTTAGGTTGAACTGATTACAACGGAATTATTTTATTTTTACTATATTTTCTCTTCATTTCAGACACTACAAAATGACTCTGCTCGAGGAAACAATTGAGTGGCTTGTTCAAAT
This sequence comes from Elysia marginata, assembly GCA_019649035.1. Lineage (NCBI taxonomy): Eukaryota > Metazoa > Mollusca > Gastropoda > Plakobranchidae > Elysia > Elysia marginata. Next base: position 204,509 of record BMAT01011347.1, read on the forward strand.
GAATCCAGGACTGGAGAGCCTCGCGTCAAAGTCATGAACACCCAACAGTAAAACTTACTCTATTGTAGTCTTATGGTCAAAGAAATCTCCCAGAGACGAATTACTGAGCAAAGTTTCAGAGAATTAACTGACATCTCCAGACAAACATGACCTCTTGATTGGCTTACCAGGTCATATTGTTGTGCCAAAAGATTATAAAGCGAATGTTACAACTATTGTCAAAAACTAAGTATACCCTAAGGGTTTCATGACAAAACGCATTGTATCCATCATTGTTTTTGAGATTTTTTAATGAAGACAATTATTGATAGTCATGCTCTCTTTCAATAAGAAGCGTCATTTTCCTACATACTGTACAAATTGTACATGTACAGGCAAAAACTGCTATAAAAGTACAAAGACAAGAACGAAAAAAATTTTTTTGTCCAAGTTAAAAAGAAACTGTTTACAGTAATTAAAGGCTAAACATATGTTGGGATAGTTAAGTGCAGCTGTGTGTCATAAGTGTTTGTAAAATATTCGTGTTCTGTATCTGAGAAAGTTATACTCTTTTGTTAATTGCTTTGGTTTTCTTTGTTATATACATTAAAGGGTGATGTAAAAATATTCTTTAAAGAGATTGTATTAGTAATGGAACATTTTTTATGTATATACAGTAAAACTCGGGAATAACGAGAACTCATGTTTTTTCTTGAACTCTCGTTATAGCAGGGGTTCTCGTTATTCCCATAAAAGGGTTTAAAGAGGCTATTCCCATTAAAGGGTTTACAGAGGCTTCACATAGAAGGAGGGTAACAAGTGCCCTACTAAATTTTACCATTTCAACTTTAGCGTCAATAGTGATGCGCTTTCTTTTGTTTGGAGTAGACATTATTGCAATAAGTTAAATTTGGATGAGACTGAGAAAGATAAAATGTGACTCGCTTCTTCGATGCTAAGGCGATCAAATGGACTGGAACTAAGTAAGCCCTAGTTATGCACACTCAATCATGACTCATGAGAAGCAATGTGGGTATGGTGTGTGGCTATGCGTGGGCCAATAGGCAATAAAATTACGACATCGTTACTCTCAATCTCAAGCTCTTCAGTTCGATCAGTTTACACCGCGCGTTGAGGGGGAGGGAGGTGAGACTGAGACTGTGAGAGGAGCAGTATGTTGCGCCACTGAAAAGGAACAGGTAGGGTGGCATTGGTATCCACAGACCTCGGTGCTCAGCTTGTGAAAAAAAAAAGGGCATCGTACGAACACACACACACAAGACAAGTGGGGGTGGTGGCAGCGATGGTCACTTGGTTCGCGAGAGCGTGTGCGACAGATCTACAGGCCTACACTG
>BMAT01011347.1:205990-227711 GCA_019649035.1 Elysia marginata
ATGTACTTTGCTCAATTTTGGTTTGGACTTTGAATGATGCAACTGCAACGCCTCCGCCACTTAGCCGCCTCATCGCGCTGGGTTTCTGAACACTGATCTCAATATTACCGAGATTTTTCTGGCTAAGCTGACTTAGGTTCTCGTTATTCCCAAAATAAATTATAGAGCTCAAATAGAGCGAAAAACGGGGATTTTTATATTTCTCGTTATACCAACAGTTCTCGTTAAAAATGGGTACCATTGTATATATATATATATATATATATATATATATCTCATGAATGCAGAAGTTGATAATACCATTGAATTGCTATTTATGTACAGTGCACACCTGATATATCGATATATAAGGTTTCATAAAATGTATGTCGATATAAAAGAAACATGTGTAAAGCCTTTTTTAAAGTGATCATTACCCCCCCCCCCCGTAAAACGTTCTTGTAGATCTAGATCGAAAACACACGCAACTGTTGCTAGCGATAAGGCAAGTACCAATGAAACGAAGCAATTAAACTGGGCGCAGCAAAGTACAACATGTAGAAGACTGGAATCCACAAGTTAGCGTATTTGCATATTATTTTAAGACACGCACACACGTCCCCTCTCCCCATTCCCCTCCTATACCTTGGCTTTACACTGTTGACCTAAGCCTACACTTATTCGCCCTAAGTTTGTTTGTACTGTACACAGAAATCAGCCTATTCTTGATTTCTGTGGCACTGTAGCAACTAGCACCACTTTACTTGCACTGACCAGAAAAACTGATTTTTTCACACCACGCGCCCCACCTGTCCCCTTGTTAGCACCAGAAAGCTCATCTCTCTAGCAAGGCCCACAGGCGATAAGGCACACACATCGCGTGGCTGTCTTTCCCCTCACTAGCTTTGTCATACCGCATCACTTCACTTGCACTGATTGTTTCACCCCGCGCGCCCCACCCGTATCATTTATTACACTAGCAAGTTCATCTCTCATGCAAGACCCATAGTCGATGGGGCACACACACACACACACACATACACAGCGTGTGGATAACAAAGAAACTGTCTTTTCTCTCGCTCGCTTTGTCATCAGCAAGCTTATCTCTCTTGCAAGGCCCATCGTCAATGGGGCAGACACAGCGCGTGACTAAAAAAGGAACTTTTCTCCTTTTCTCCTGCGCTTTGCCATACCACTACACAGGTACCAGTACAGATCTTATGCAATCACCGGTACATCATAATACTAATAGTCTACAGGCTAGATCTACTTGCCCGTAACACCAACAATTAACACTTCTGACTAATCTGAGGCAAAGGGATAGGTGTTCGGTTATTTAGTGGGGGAAACCAGCGTGTTTTCCGTAATTTTATGACCGTTTTAAGACATCGATGTGTCGATATAAGAGATGTGAGAGGGAACAGAGTGTCGATGTAGAGATAGACATTTAACTAACGTATAAAGCAAAAAAATGCGGACTTAGTATAACATGTCAATAAAAGAGAAATGTCGAAATGAGCGATGTCGATATAAGTGGTGCGCACTGTATTTTGAGAGAAATTTGTACTTTTTTTTTTGTGGAACAAAGTACAATTTTGATGAAATCAGCTGTACATTGTTTAAATGCCATAACAGATAATAAAAACATCTTATTCAACAAAAAAAAACTAGTTATTTTTAATTATGTCTGATAAAAATTACAGAATTAACTATTATGAGTTATTCTAATATAAATATGAACCTATGTCAAAGTTTAGTTGTTGCAAATCCCCTGAACATAATGTAAGATTACTTTAATTAAAAATGTTGTGGGGTGTGCATACGGTTGGCAACAGAAACTTTTACAAAGCCCCCAGTTCAAGCTCTACTTAAAGAGAATGATAAAAAGCTCATATCTATGTGAATCTTACTGCTTTTGAGGAGGTGTTTTTGAAAAATCTGTGTTACTCCGAAGATTGTTATTTTGAAGAAGTCAAATTTTTTTTTGGTTTAAGAAAAATTAAATAAGGTCAATTGTTCAGAAAACAAAAGAAATGATTATTGACTAGAATAACAAAGAACCCTATGCACCAGCTTGAAAATAATGATGAGTCAATTGAAACCATTGGCTCTTACAAGTGATAATTAATTACATGAAATGTGCAGTTATTGGAAATGAAAAAGTGCAACAAAATAACAGCAGTGTATATTTAATTCAAACCTTGATATTCTGAATATTAGCTAAATTCAAAATATATTTCAAAATACAGTAGAATCCCTTTAAACCGAAAGGCGGTAAACCGAAAAATATGATCGGCAAAGAAATCAAAAGAATTTACAAGTCTCTTCTTTGTCTTTGTAACCATTCATGCGATAAACTGAAATACTTCTAAGCGAAACAGTCTGAAGCGTCCACTCCCTCTCTCTCTCTCTTTTCCCATCACATCTTTAAGTTGACTTGGGGAAGGGGAAGAACACTCGAGCCATTGCCGGACAATTGATTTAAAGCTAGATCCAGATCTACAGTCCGATGGGGCGTACCATCAGTGAAAAGGGGATGGGGGAGAAAGGAGCCCGAGTGGGAAAGAGAGGAGGAGGGGGTGAGTTGAGGTTGAGGCCTAGTCTCGCTTGTGCTCGGGTGGCGTGTCTGCGTGTGGGCTCGCTTTGTCTGTGGTACTGAAACTGACAGTGACGTTGATGTAACGCAACTCGGTCATCGAGATTGGAACTTTTCTTACTGATGCAGTGATGGGCCCCACACGTAGAGTGTGACTGTGAGAGGCGTTGAGCTAGGCCAATGAAATTTACCAAGCTTTGTAACCTCTCTCTAAATCGAGACAACTGAGCGTGCCTACAACACACCGTCACACTGTCACTGTCAGTCAGCGCAGTTAGACCTGGTTGAGATTTCGCCTTGCGATACTCATTTTTATAGTCTCTAGTCTTAGTCTCAGTTTTGTTGCTAGCGCTTTTAGGTTCACTTTAACCACGCACTCAGTCAAGATGTGCAAAAGAAAGCATTCTGCTTACAGGATTGAATTTAAACTTCAAATCTTATCCGAAGTGGAGGAAAAGAAAGTAACAAAAACGGAAATCTGCAAGAAACACTGCATCCCAAACTCAACTCTGTCTACGATTTTAAAAGACAGAGAGAAGCTACAAAAGGCTTGTCATGACTCAAAGTCCAACCGGCTACAAAGAAAACAAAACTTTGCAGTCACGAAGAACTAAAAAATGCAGTGTTTGCCTGGTTTCGCCAAGTGATGGCGATGAATGTTCCATTGTCAGGCCCAGTTGCTATAGGCAAGGCAGCGGAAATAGCACAGCTAATGAACGTTAATTTTACCCCTACCCCCAGTAGGGTGGAGAAGTTCAAAAAGAGGAAAACAAAACAAAACTATCAACAATGAACACACATTATGTCCGTGGGCTTTATTGATTGAAAAATGCCAAGGGGGATAACTTGTGATAAAGACGCATTTGCAGTTTTGGGGCTCGATTATTTCCATTTAATGTTTATATTAAAAAACGGACTTATTTTAAACCAAAATGACTTTAAACCAAAATGGATTAGAAGGACTTAAAATTTTGGTTTAAAGGGATTCTACTGTAGTTCAAATCTTAACTTTGAATTACCTGTATTTTGCCCTATCAGTATATTTTATGAAACGAAAAAAATTGATAATAATATAGTTCAAACAAAAAAAGTATGTAGATTAGTTCAAGTTTACTTTGAGTTAACAGGTCTTGATTGTACATAATGTCATCAAGGTACAAAGAAAACTGAAAAAGAACTTTGTTGTTGCCTTTTTATGATTAATTCATTTAAACTCAATATGGCAGTGACTACTACTAGTAATACAGTTAAACTAAAGGTTTAGACAACAATAAAGTTTTTTTCTCTATTTACCAAACTCATCTTTATTGGATTAATTACTTCTTTGCAATAAAACAAACCAGACGATTAAAGTGAAAGAAAAAAATCTACTTTATTCAGCAACCATTGCCATAAATTTGAAAAAGACAAAATAAATATGTTGCAAAAGTAATGCAAAATGACATACTTTTGACAATTAAGCATCCATGACATATTCACTTACATAATGGCGGAAATTAAGGCACTTAAGTGAGCAATATTTGTAAAACATGCGGAAACAAAGTCAACAATTTCAGATTTTGTATAAATTCTATCACTGTATGTATGTATATTTGTTATTATTACAAAAAAACTTAGTCCCACTACCTGGTTTTACAATATTTTTTTTTCTAAATTAAAAAACAAAACAAACCCAACTTAGTTCATATCTGATACTATGCTAGTTATCAAAATAAAGAAAGCATTTGCTTTACCTTAGTTTTTATATAATAAACCAAATTTCGGCTTCAGCTCAAATTTTTTTTGAAGGTTGGGTCATCAAACAAAGAAATGGCAGAAAAGATAACAAGTTTTTGACTATCAAGGCTTTTGCAACCTGTGTCAACAATCAGACTCGGAGAAAGGATCGCTTTTCACAAATACCTAGTGATTTGTATGTGACATTGTGAGCACAACAGGTATAACCAGTCTAAATGAGCCTGGTGCCGTACATTATGCATTCTAAGGAGGTGCATTTTCATGAACTTGAAACCGCTAAAAATTGCATGAAATTATCAAAATTTTGTGGAAAGACATTCTTTTCATTTAAAATACACTGGTATAGAAAAATCCAATTTCGCATTCCTCAAGTTATAACACACGGCATTCAACTACTTGTTATTGAAACAGGTCCCAACATGTGATATTCTATATACTGGTTCAAAATATTCTGACATTGTAATATAACGTAAACATGTTCAGTCCTTGATTTGATCTGCTGTTTTCAAATAAGCATCATAACGAAGCTTTGAATCTTAAATTAAACATAGAGCCACTGTGCCTGGATCCACTAATTACATTTATAAAACACAGTCCTGGACTATTAAGAACAAAAACAAGTGGCAATAAGGTCATAAAAAGGAGTTAAAGTGATGATTGCATTTCATGGTTTGGCTAAGATTAAAGCTAACCAAGTCAAAACAAAAAGTCTTAATAAAGATAAAGGAAAATTCACTGTCGAAATTGGACATGCACAAAATAGATAAATTGTTTTGATTTCACTCACAGACTAAAGATCTAGTAAAATTTCTCAATCCTCCTAAAAGTAACATGTAAAGTACTAAAATAATGCATTTTGGAACCCAGTAAAGAAAAACCCATTTGTGACATGTCAGATGCAATGTATGTACATTATCATGTCCCAAAATGCCAACCTCATGTGTAACATCAACTTAATGCCAAGGATAACCAGAGAAGGCTCAGTCATAGTACCTCATAGTAATGAACACAGAGCTGTCAAACGGTACTTATTTCAGTATTTTATTTTTAGTACCCGAATGGTTACCAAAACACTGGAGTACTGATGTCAAACCTAAAATACTGAAATTAGCTATGACTTGGGAAAATATATGTGATTACTGAAATTTGAGAAAAATATAAAGTCATATCTTTCACAACTTTCTTTAAAAGTACTTAATTAAAGACAGTTCAACTTAAAATATCAAGGACTTAACAACTGCGCGATACTAGATTAGATATATATATATATGGGTTCCATAGATTCGTCTTATTTTTGTCGGACAATGTTCTCGTGAGTACTGAAATGCTTTGGACTGGAGGTCTCTAAGTACTGGAGCTAGTTGACTAGGGGGTTGGCAGCTCTGTGATCATTTCCTGCCACAGAAGTTACAGTAATCAGAGATATCAAACACCCCGTCCTCCATGTGCAAAAATAAAAAGAGTTCTGATATACCCGGCAATGAGATAATCAGATCAAAATATCACGGCAAACATTTAGAAAACTTTACACCCTTATCACATTTGTCACAGATTACTGACAAGCAAGTTTTAGAATAGGTTAAAGAACAACCACTAGACCCAAGGTACATTTTTTTCCCATGAGACTTTTTATCAAGGTATCTTAATGTACATAAGTGGGCAAGGCATTTCCTTGAAATAAAAAAGTATGTATTACTGATAACTGACATTACCTGACTGGGCCAATTGTACAACTTTTTATTTCTGTCATGTTAAATAGCACACTGATTATCACCAATAACAATTGAAGTATGAACCAAAAAAAAGAGAAGCTTTCATCCACTCAGTTTACCACCAATGCCCTTGGAATATAACAAAAATATCAAACTAATGAATATATGTATTAAAGGTTATTACTTTTATACAGTGTGCTTAAATTCTCTTTTCCTTCAAATTCTGGAATGCAGAACTACTGAAAGATGGACAGCACACATCATGCAAGTATTTACCATGAATATCAAATGAGACATTTGGAAAACATAAAGCACTGGATATATAACTAGTGGAGAGCTTACTGCAAACCCAAAGCCTGGTAAACTGAAGGGTCCATCTTAAAATCTCAGACCTACTACACTGCTCAACACAATACGAAAAACTATTGAGTTACAGAGAATACGACCAAGCATAAAGGCATATCTTTCTCAAAGCCAATGCGGTTTTAGGCCTATAGAAGCATATCAGATGTAGCATGGGCGCAAAATGGCTTGCGGAAAAAATCCTCTGAGAGAAAATCTAAATAAATATCACAGGAATAGACTTGTTGGTGGCATTTGATACTATAGATAGAATAACTCTTCGCCACTTTCTCAGAAAGACAGACGATACCATTGAAACAAAACCGTTTGCAAGCAATGTAGATACAGCTAAAAGGGACAGCTGTAGCCCTGTGTTGTTAGTTGTATACCTAGAGCATACCTTAAAAGAAGTAAGACCCACACTCCTGAAACTAAAAGCTGAACCAGAAATAATTACTCTCCAGGGAAATTTCATACACCGATGTTGTAGACTTTATTGCATCGCATAACATTGATGTAGCAGTAGTTAAAAAATATAGAAAAAATGCAAACTCTTTGACAGTTTTGAAAAAACACAATATACCACACTGACCCCAAACAACACCACTTGGAAAAATAGATGACAGCAAAGATCTAAAAAAAAACAACTTTCCTTTGGAGCACTCGTACAGCTCCATAACGTTTGGATTCATGGTGACAAAGTTAAAACCAACACAAAAAAAATTATATACAACTTTTGTTGATCATTGTCAACATTGCATTGTGGTGCATGGGCATCTACAGAAACAGAAAAAAAAAACAACTAGATCCGTTCCATTGAAAACAGCTTAAGAAAGTGTTAGGAAAAAGAAATCCAGTGAAAATCACAAACAAGTCCCTGTGTAAAAAAATTCAACATGTGCCAATTTTCCATCTATACCTCTGAGTAAGGCTGTCGCCTATTTGGACATATTCTGGGCAGAGATAAAGAAATTCCCACACATAAAGCTACGAACAGGTTTTTTCAACACACAAGGGAAAAAATATCAAGGGAGACCATCAACTACATTACCTGTTAAACTCAACAAAGACCTCTCCCGAACAGCAACATCACTCATACTAAAAATCCAAAAGGACCTTGACAAACTAAGAAACATTGCACAAGAGAGAAGCCAGTAGAGTAAACTTGCAGTAAGAATTCATGATGGTGCCAAGGCGTTCACGGCGGATGACTGAGACGCCAGTGGCAATAGATCAGGTAGATCAAGTAGGTCAGTGCTGGAAGCTTTGTGGGCATATTTTACTACGTTAGACCCCTCTACAAGATGCACGACCCCCTGCAACTAAAGCTATGACACTCTATTTCAACAAAAATAGAAACACATCAACAACTCCTCTGATAGCATTCAACAATCATATAATAAAAAGATCTTAAGCATCATAGCTAAAAAGACTAGAACAATCTTCGTTATACTCATGTTACAGAGAATGGTCAAGCATAGATTATTTCCACCTCAGAAATAAATGAAGCGGATAAAAATGTATGGCCTGTTGACTAAACTGATGAAAGGCCATAAGAGAAAAGTACAAACTTGAAGATGTAACATTGGTAAAAATAAAGTAAAATGAGGTTTCTTAGATAAAGGCCTATCTACTAGTTCTACATAAGGGAGGAGATATTATTTCAAGTTAAGCCTATCAAGTGGAGAATCAAAACATAAGAACGAGCACGGTTTCTGTGTTGTTTTTAACACTTACAGATATAATTTTTTAAAGCTTAAACACCTTTCACTTTGTAAAAGTTTAAATACAAATGTATAATTCTACAATATGAGTGTAAGTTTCAGGACTGCATAACGTTTAATTCAGGTGTAACAATAGTCAACTTTTTTCCAACTTGAAAACAAAAGCAAAAGTGTTCGCCCAACATGAGGACTTTAAAAACTCTTCGGGTTCAAACCTAAACAGCTGTTCAATCAGGCGGTAGCAAATTTTACCATAGTTTTTGGTGTTGATAAATTATTATTTCACTGATAAGATCTACCTGTCACTTCACTTTATAAACCAACGCACCTCACAGCTGAAGATTGAACCCCCCCTCCCCTCCACACAGTTTCAGTCTCTAGGCTCTAGATTTAACAGGTTATGTTTTTACAGTCCAATCCAAAGTTAGAATAAATTTTTTTATAAAACTAACGCAAACAATTCCAAAAGAATAAGTTTTCTTTTTCTTTCACAGTACGGAATATTGATGTTTTTTTTTTTAAACTACGATTTATTTGGACATAAAATTAATACAAATAATCCTCCCAAACAGCTTTGGTAAACAACAAATGGAGAGCATTAAAAATCTTTAGTACTCACAGATTGGTTTTTGGAAATTCATTCAACACAAAATCACAGTATCAGAAACATTATTTTATCTGAGAGATTTTGACATGGTTAAAGCTGTGAGTAAAAAAAAAAAAACAATGAGAGAAACAAAATCCTTGCTTCCACTTTTAGAAATAAACTATATAGAGAAAATATGACAGTCACCAGAAGATACAGAACAGTTCATTTCATGATGGCACATTGAATGTAAAAGATAGATTTCTTTTCTTTTTTTTGAATGTAAAAAACAGCTTTACCAATCACAGAGCCTTGGCACAATTGAATGAAAAAGCTACAGACGTTGAAAAGAAAACAATGTCAAATCTTACAAACAAACAACTGGGCAAAATGTGAAAGGAACAACAATATTTTACATTTATGAATTTTCCATCGATTTATAACAAAGCAATATAAAAAATGATGTATATTTGGAAGTTGGTAAACATATATATTAAGTAGGTAAACTTCAATACAGATTTTAAACAGGAAAAAGGTAGCATACAGAAATTGATAACATTTCATGAAATTATGTAACTTAATTAAAACCTCATTGGTATTGCTGGCTGCCATCCCGAACTATTAGTGTGATGTCATCTACTATACCTAGTTCATGTAGGGTGCAATCATCAGGCATTTCCTCTTTGCCATTTTCTAGATATACTTTAATTTGGTTTGCTGCTATGTCAAATTGTTTCTCCAGATTTCTTTTCATAGCTTTAGCCTGAAGAAAGTGAAATAGAGGCAGATTACATTCCAGTTTAGATTTTTCAAACCTCATGGGAACAAAATTAGACTTCAAATGATCTAAGTACAACTGAATCAAATTACAATGCTGAATGAGGAAAATCGGCAACCTGAATATAGTTCAAACTTAGCAAATATTCAAATTTCCCTGGTTCGAATTTATTATGGACTTGCTTGTAGTTATCTTAGATATGTAATGCAATAATTTTGGACTCATTACAAGCTTATTTACTTATCAAAATTCAATAGAAAAAAAAGAATACAAACAGAAAAGTTAATCAGCACAAAAAAAGAAAGAAGAAGAATCTTAAAAAGCTGCTACAGGGTCTTTAACATTGCAGTTTATAATGTGTAAAATGTTTCTACTAATTGATGAAACAAAGGGCACAAGTTTGCTGGTTGTTACAAAAATTTCATTCTAAAATCATACATTGTGTCCATATGATTTGAACCAAGATAGTTAAAACATTTGCTTAATTCAAACTACTGTATATTCAGATAACCGATTTCATCTTTTTATTATGATAAAGTAAAGTGCAGTAAAGTTTCCAGTATTCGATAAGAGCGTAAGAGAACAAGGAGCAGGGTCCTTATTTTTCAGGCTTACGACATAGGGAGGAGGTTTGCCATTGCTTTCCTCACCGCCTTTACTTTGGCCGAGTCATAAGAGACCTAGCTACCCATAAAGTGCTGGGCGGGCAGAGTGGAACAAATAAAATTTTGCCTGGACTGGGGATTGAACCCTAGACCTCTCAGATAGTTGTCAATTGCCCTATTGATTGTGCCAACGCTCACCCCATATCATCCATACTGGTAATTCAATTTCTGAATTTTGTTTCTATGGGGGTCAAGTATAAAAAATTCCAATTACTAGTTTGGACCATAAAGATGAAAGAAGGATGAAATTGATACTCTAAATATGGTTCACATTGAATAAATATTTGCATTGTCCAGGTTGAGATTATTTGGACTCGGCTATATTTTTCAAATTGTGTCTCTCTTTGAATTCTCCCTTCCTATCTCCCTGTTTCATGTACAGTCTTATAGGACCAGTTTTCCATTGGTAGCTTTGAATTGATATTTGAATTGTCCAGGTTGAGATTATTTGGACTCGGCTATATTTTTTAAAATTGTGTCTCTCTTTGAATTCTCCTCTCCTATCTCCCTGTTTCATGTACAGTCTTATAGGACCAGTTTTCCGTTGATAGCTTTGTTAATCACTCCAGTCAAAACGGACACCTCTCTTGACTCACTTTCATTTTCTTATGTTTTATAAATCCTTTTTAACCCAATGATAACACTGTAAGCACAGGTGTCCACATTATTATGGTAGCGTTGCTGACACAGAGAACACAAGTGACAATATGCCCACTCAATCATGATAATTGTTTATAAAATTTTTCCATACCATACGCTATCTTTGAAGTAATGTTTGGGAGGGAGCAATAAGCTGAACTCTTTCACTTCATTACTTGCATGAAAGCAATTGGTCAGTACAGTTTCATACAATTTATTTGAAAATACTCTTAAAAAACGCACATTTAGCAGTGTTGCAGCCTGGGACTAGCCTCTGTCTTCATAAAGTTTAAAGATTTGCACCACCTCACAACAGATAAAAGTTTTAAAATTTTCAATTACATGTTGTCTTCATCACTAGGTTGCATCTCCAAAATACATAACTATATTGGACTTGGATCTTGTATTAGCTTACCTTTGTGTTTGATGTGCCAATTCTAAACTTTTTAACTTGAACTTCACCATTTGGTCTCTCATACTGAATATTTGCAATTACGTATGCACTGGCCTCTGGCAATAAAAAGACACAAAAAAGAAAGGAAATTATATGGGAGATTCTTATGTTGATGCAGGGGTTTAGCATTGCATAACATAAAAAATAGATTGGGAGCACACAAAAGTTATAAGTTTCTTGTACCAGCACATTAATTAAAATAAAAACATTACTGACCTTTAACTAATGCGTTTACAGAGTGAAAGATGCTTATATTTTGTACTATCTGTTTACCTGGTACATTTTCCTTGCCTCCAAAAAATAGTAATACTTACTTGAATGTATCAGTCCAATGAAAAGGTATTATATTCACACTTTTATGATTAAAAATTTGACTGATTTCATCAATATACAGCCATTAGGAATATATAAAAATTAAAACAATTTTTGAAGCCTTGATAAGAAAATAAGATGCTTTTCAAAATGTTCATATTCTTAATCATGTGCAACAACATGTAATGAATTTTAGGAAAATGTCTAAAATGAAGCTGTACATAAATGTGAGGTTATCAATTATATCACTGCAAATGAGAACTCTGGTATGAAACAAAACAGACATGAAATCAGTTTTGAAAAATAATGCAGATAAAATGGAAGCTCATTTCATGTTCAGTCACTTGACCTTAAGTAGACCCCTTAGCAACTTAAATAAATATTAAAAAGCAAATAGAAAAAAAAAATTGAAGTTTAACTTTAGGTAGACTAAGAGTTAAACAACAACATGAAACAAACAATGTGCCAGTAAGAGATAAATTTGTTTTTTTTTCAAGCAAAACGAGAAGAAAGACAAATGTTACAGTGCTAAGGATGGCATCAATTTATGACAAAATTAAAAAAGAATAATATTTTCCTTCGTCAGTAATGAACAGTAAAACAACAGTCAAATACATTTTATTCAAACTTGGATAATTTGAATATTTGCCTAATTCAAAATGTATACAAAAAACTGGTAATTTTTTCTTTGGTTTACAATGTATACAATATAGTTCAATTTTTGGATGATTTAATCTTGTTTCCACAGGATTTAAAATATTCTAACTGGACTGTATATCATCAACATCCCTAAATGTTGTGTGGTAGGCCTACTTTAATATGAGTTTTCCTTTTTTTAAGATTTTGATAGAAATATCTTGAAATTCTAATGAAATCGGTAGCTTAATGATATGAAAACTTCTACATAAATTTCAGTGACACACAAGAACATCATTAAAAGTAAACTTACCATTAACAACATTTGGTGTGCAGTCATCATCACTGTCAGTGTCATCAGACTCTTGCTGTTTCTTATTTTTTGCTGAAATAAAAAGTTAATCATTTTATAATTTAAGGTTTTCCAAGAGTGAGTTTGTTTTTTTTGCTCTTCGGCTTTATTAGATCTAAACTCTAGAAGTAAAATCAAAGTTAATGAGGTTGAATTCTTCAGAAATCAAAATTTCTATTGACACCTATAACAGATTTAACTCCTGTTTCCTAGCAGTTCCACTTCTTCAAAGAAGGTAAGACTTAAATGAGAAACAGTCATTGAGCAAAGCTACCATCTCTTGACACAAATACTGAGGTGTCTCTATGACACTTAGAGTTAGAATCACAGAGTTTGCTGATGTATCGAAGGGTCATGTAATGCAATAGAGCAGAAAATAAAAATGATTCCATGCGCACAATTCCGATTGTTTTAATTCAAAGTTTTTGTCCATTACCAACCTGAGACCTTTTCAACTAGGATTTCTTGACTTGATTGGCCCAAGGTAGTATTATATATAGAGACATGGCAAACCAACAAGACAACACTTAAGAAACTACCGTCCTTCAGCAACAGATGTATGAGACGTATCATCAGCATACACTGGCCGAAAATCATCAGTAATAGTACGGAGTTGTGGGAAAGAACACAGCAACAAAAAATGGAGGAGGAAATTTATGGAGAAGAAAGTTGAGATGGATTGGGCACACTTTTTAGGGAAACCAAGGCAGTGCATTACAAGGTACAGCTTGGTAGGCCTATGAAACCCACAGGGCCGCACAGCCAAAGGCAGGCCAAGAATGACATGGAGGAGAGAAAATCTCAGAAATAGAGGCAGAGATGGCATCTGAAGAGAAGGTCTACATTGAAAGAACTGGAAAAGATAGCACAAGATAGGATGGTGTGGAGAACCTTTGTTGGCGGCCTGTTCTTCCCGGGTAGCTGAGATGCAAATTATTATAAGGGTTAAAACTATCAGTATAAAGGTTGTATCCATAATCTAAGTCTAATGGCTCTGACCTGAATCTAAGTGATTCTTACTATAGGTACAGGATTGGGCACTCTTGAACAAAAGCCGTCCCTTAAGTCTTTGCCAAGTTATATATATCGATAACATTTTTACAGAGAGTGGGTTTTCAAATACAGCTGTTAAAATAGTTAATATCGATATTTCTATGGACCTGGCAAAGTATCTAGGGACAGCAGTTGTTCAAGAGGATCCAGGATTGAGTATCGAACGTCCTGTATTAGGAGCGTTTATTTTAAAAGAAACTTTTATTTATTTTTCTCCCTATTGTGTCACATAAAGGGGTGCACAATATGCAGCATAATGCTGTGGTGAGATTTAGGTCAGAACCATTCGATAGAATAAAACCCAGTAAGCTATTAGTTACCAATCTTTGCATCTTTTGGGTTGTTTGACTGGTTCTGTCCCATCTTTGAAGAAGACTTTCGTTTTGAAATGGAGTCTGAAAAAAATCCTGCAAATTAGCATTCAATTCAAGCAAGCTAGATCTATAATTAATCTATAAATTCATGCCCTAATGAATGACCTCAGCAAAATCGTAAAGATTCCGATAGGCCGATGTATACGCACGATTCCTGAGAAAAGTGAGAGACTAGAATTTTAGAGAAGAGCCAAACTAAAAGAAAAAGTAAACAAATCGACAGAGTAAATTCCCTTAACCGGTCAGATATTTTGTTTCCGGTTTCGTTTTCTTTACAAACTGAAGAGTGAAGAGTACTGAAGACTTGAGACTTTTGAGAGCCAGCAGCTGCTAGATGAAAGCCAGATATTTTAGATCTATCCCTAATCTAGTTTGAGAGATCTAGGTCTAGATTAGATAGAGATCTATTTCTACTTTGTATTAGAGCCCATGTACAAGCTGAAAAAGAAACAAAAACTCAGGTAACGCAGTCTTATTCTAAGACCTAGATCTATCACTTTATCAGACTCAGTTTTTTAGGAATTTACAAGAGTATTAGTATAGGCCTACATCGAGGCCGCCGTAGGACAGGCCGAGTACTCGAACATGAGTAGATATCATATTCCCTACATTTTATATGTAACTTTGTTTTGGGCCGGCCCATAACAGCAAAGCATTAGTTGAGTTCTCATGTGCCCTTTAAAACCATACTGAGTAATTAAAAGAGATATAGATCATTTTAACTCTCATGCACATGTTTGTTTACATTTTGACTCAGAGGCCTTTTGAGTATGGAGGCCTAGGCCTACATCAATACTAGTTATCATCTTGTTTTCTTACAAGTAACGTAACGGCCGCGTTTATCTGTACACGAGTACTGCTGGTCAATTTGTTTATCCATACATGGGTGCAGCTTGTCAATTCATATATCTTTCTTTACATGGGTATGGATAGTCAATTTTTTGTCTGTACAAGGGAACTGAAAAAGATGGTTTAAGTACTCAGTACCGGTACTTAGTTAGTTGGTACAGGTAGAACTAGAAGAGAAAGCAATAACTGTAAAGAATAGATTTAAAAAATGCTGAAAATTTGATTTCAATAATTATGTACTAAAAAAAGACTAAGAAAGTGCAACCTTGTGTGTCTGTTGGAGGGGGAAAAAAAGGGGGGGGGTAGAAAGGAGGGAAAGGGTGACTTAAAAACAGGGATTGAGAAAGAGAATAAAATTTGTAAAATTTTAAGTTTGAGGTAAGATATATATATGATATAGATCTATATAAGTTTTTATAACTGAGATATTTTACTGGAATAACTAAGTTTGGATCTTGTGTACATACTGTAGTCAAAATGTTGTTCATGAACGGAAGTCGACCAGCATGATGATGATCCTATTTGTGATTTTGATTCACATGCTGTAGGCAGAGGACAGATGGATCCAGAATTTTTAAAGAATTAATGTGAGGCAACCAGGATAAATCAGGCACAAGTCAGAATTTCTACTTATTGAATTATGAATGTACATTGTATTTTCAAAGACAGTGCATTTTTTGCTCTTTAAGAGGTTGAACAAATTTTAAATGTAGATAAATTTAAACATTAAATTATTATTTCATTTAAAAGGCAATAAAAATAGTTGGTTAGGTAATAGGTTAAATTACATTTAATTAGGGCTCTAACTGAAAATCAGTGATTAGTCACAGCGTTGTATTACTTATAATTGTTACAACGCTCAGGATGGGAATTTAGTTTTAGAAGTTCCTTCAAACTTATGAGACGTTACTAGTTCAGCACCTGTCAGGCACAGGCTGGGGGTACGGCAGACATGATTTATCACTGGTCGCTAATTGGATCTGATAATCGTGCTGCCTGTATCTTGCGGCACTGTCTGTGCATCTAGTTTCTCAATTCTTTTATACCATCAAGTTAATTACCATATTAAAGATCATTTTTTTCTGCATAAGACCCATGCATTGACAATTGCATTTCTCGTTTTTCAGTTGGTTTGAACGAGATATGTCTTGCAACCAGGCCAAATGAGTCTTAACCTTTAGCCATCACCCTGCTTTTGGGAAATTCGGGTGTAAATTTTTTCCCCTTGACCCACAGTTTTGTTTGAACAATCCGGTGCCCTTAACCTTTTTTTTTCATCTTTTGCCGTACATATTTAAAATTTCTTTCTCTAACCATTTTTCGCTCTGTTCTCAAATATTTTGTAGTATTGCAACACTTTATTTATTTTTTATAATTATTTTTTTGACATGATCTAGGTGTAGATCTAGCATTGTCTATAACCTCGATACTTTCACTTCACAAAATGGCTGCTCGCAACCCCAGAGGTTTGTTTACGGCTAGTGAAGTTCTAGAATCGTTTTTTACTCAAGGATCTGAAGATGAGGATGATGGAGAATGATGCAATGATGGCAAGGAGGAGGAGAGTAAAGAAGATAAAGCGGAATCGTTTTTTTCTACTGTTGGTCATCTTGTTTTGGTTGTCATGATAACAAAAAAGAATGTATGTTGGTGTAAAAATGTGTTTTTCTTACAGATCATAAAATCAGCTTTCTAACATTACTCTAGGCAGTATGTTTGATTTTATATACATTCTTGAAAATGCACTAATACACTGCATTTGTAGGGAATAATGGAAGGGCTGCCCCAGTGTATATAGGGAATAATAGAACCTGGGACTGCACGATGTGAAAAGGTTGTCAAAATTGGAAGGTAGGCAGATATTGGGATCACAGAAAAGCTAATTTTCTCTACTTTTAAGTACAACAAACAGAAAAGCTCTATCATGCTTTTGTATGAAGTTATAGCTGTTTGAAGTTGGCAGGGTTAGGACTTGTGGGAAATTTCAAAAAGGGGAGAGAACAGCATTTAAAGTTATTGAGGCCTTAACAACTATACCAATCAAAAATAAACACTTTAAATGACATTTGAACATTGATTAGGTGGGAAAACTGTTCAGAAAAGATTGTAGCATCAACATCTAAAATAAAAAAAAATTTTGACCTCTGAACTTGTACAAGGCGGTGTAGTCTGAGCGACTTTTGCCTGATTCACTCTGGTTGCCTCACATGTGTTCCTTGAAATTTGAGTCTTAGGAACGAGGCAAAATTTATCCACTTTATCTGTGTTAAACTTGAAAATTTTATTTTTCACTTCAACGTTTTTGTTCTCTTTAGTCAACAGTACGACAAAAAGCTCTTGAAAACTTATTCTTACTGTTTTGAATTTAGATTTAAAAAACTATATCTCTGAAAAATCTTTTTGAATTTTTTTTCTAAATCTCCTCAGAATACTTGTCAGCTGATTGCTACTGAAGACTGAAGTGCGGCAATGCACTTTATGTACAAACAAATCCACCCTCCCACTGGGATAGAGCATTGTGTCTATGCTCATTTCTTTAGCTGGGAGGAGAAGAATCTCATTCTTGCAGGAGTCAACTATCTTCATGTATACCGCCTTAGTGCAGAGCAAGACGTGAGTCGCAAACAAATACTTTCATTTTAAACGAGAGAAAAAAATATTGTGCGTAAGTCGATTGTGTTTTTAGTTTTTAGGCACGTTATCAGAGTTGTTGGTACTTAGTAGTATTTTACAATGTATCAAATCAATTTTCCTTTATTTGAGAATAATTCACAAATAAACATGTAATCAGTTTAGGAAAAAAAATTGGATGGTTTTTTTTTTTATATTGCACTTAATACCTCTGGATACTGATGTATTTATATTACAAGCAAACCTGTTTTATATGATAATAATAAAAAATCTCCTCACATTGATTTAATTTTATATCACAAGAGTTTCTCAAATTAAATTCTTAAATTTAGAATTTTCAAAGAACTTTTGAAACAAAGGGCTAGTGGAATGTAACATGCTGTCTCTGTAATGATGTGGAATATTATGCATAACTATTATAAGGTTTTAAATCTTAAATTATCATTGAAAAAGTTCTTTTTTGAGACGATGTTTTTTATACCTACCGTATTCATAGACTTAGACTTTTAGAGTCAAACCTTATAACAGGCTGTGACAAAATATTCTGCTCTTTGAGATACAAGACAAAATATTTAGACAGATGGCATAGAAAAAAAGACTGCTTCAAAAAGGCTTTTATATCCTATATGTATTTTTAACCATATCATCATTGTCTATTGTTGTAAAACAAAATTTTTATTTTATTTCTTAAAAAAAAAAATAAAGGCCTTATGGATGAAAGAAAAACCAAATCAAAATATATTACCTGTGACCATTTCTGTATTTCTTGACCAATCTGTTTTAAATTTATGACAAAGCATTAATGCTTAAAAAAATAGTTTTACAGATAAATATGTTAACATCAATTCATTTTTACAGTATTACTGTTTTTTTTTTTTAAATTTTTTTCTCAAATGCTTTGTCCATCATCACAAATGAGTTTTTTTTTTTTTTTTAAACTTTTGTCACAAATAGATCATAAGCAGGTTTTCATAATTTGTAATGCTGCATGTATACTCATATATGTATACTCTAAAAATGGAATTTATTTGTCCTCAGCTTGTATTACCAGATGGTTCATTGAAATCACCTACACCAGAAACAGGTTTTGGTATCTTTTATTTTTAGAATAAGTTTCTGGTTTTTTTTTTTGTCTGTTTGTGTGGTATTGATGTGTGTTTTCAGAAGTCTTATTCTCATAAACAAATTATTAATCATTTGAGAAAATAATAAATCATGTTCTGCACATCTTTGGATAAATTTTGCGAAAAAAAGAATTTCATCATCATCCTAGGTCAAAATATTTTGAAGAAAAAAAGAAAAGAACAGAGTTTTTTTTATCTCATACAATAGTCATACATGTATTTATTGCTTTCATGGACCTTATACAAAGAAAAAAAAATTCTATCTGTGCCTTAAAAAAATTTAAGGTTTGCCCTATGTTGTGTGTAGTTGGGTGTAATTTCATGCCACTGTTGATTATTTGCATTAGTTTTACCGCATAAAATAAAATTGCATTTCCAATGCTTCTCATACCTACCTCATTAATGTTTTGGTGAGCTTGCTGTGTATAATATTGTTTCCTTAAGTACAACAAACAGAAAAGCTCTATCATGCTTTTGTACGAAGTTATAGTTTCCTTCTAGGCTTGTGCTTGCTTCTAATGGAAAAGCTTGACTTAGAGGTACTCTTGCCTGCACTTCAAGCAAATTAAAAACAAAACACAAAAATTGTCTACTCATTACTTTATAGCCAAGCTCAATATGACCCATGGGATTAAGGAATTTAACCCCCTGCAACAATAAAGCTTAAAATAAACCTTGAGCAGTCAATACTTTTGCTTGTCAAATAACTTAAAATACAAACGCATGCTTAATGAAGTCTTAATGACCTTTTGAAGTTCCATCCAGTAGGATCCTTTTTAATTTCATACCTCTTAATTTGAATGTTTGAAAAAAAATTTTTTTCAATGCACAGGTGATATTAAAACAAGGCTAGAATGTTTGGCATCATTCAGTCTCCATGGCAACATTCAGTCCATGCAGGCTGTTAAATTGGCTGGTGCAAGTCGAGATGTTTTACTTCTTGGTTTCCTTGATGCGAAGGTAAATCCAAATTTTGAGAAAAAAGAGCAGAGAGCCTGTTCTGTTATATTTATTGCATATTGTTAAGTTTTATTTATTTTGTTTTTGTAGTTCTCTATTTTTCTTTTTTTTTTTCATTATATTTCCTATTCTATGTCTAATCGCCTCATAAGCAGTTGGTAATCAATATTTAGCTAAATTAGCAGGAAAGAGGATGAGCAAAGCATTTTACAAGTATAACCCACATCTTCTTTTTACTTTAGGGTGTTTTTCTCTTTCCTCAGCTCTCTGTTGTGGAGTATGATCCCAGTACACATGACCTGAAAACTTGTTCTCTCCACCAGTTTGAGGAATATGACCTCAGAGTAAGTGAAAAGTAGCAAACTTTTATCCCATTTTAGGATCGCTTGTCTATAAA
This sequence comes from Elysia marginata, assembly GCA_019649035.1. Taxonomy (NCBI): domain Eukaryota; kingdom Metazoa; phylum Mollusca; class Gastropoda; family Plakobranchidae; genus Elysia; species Elysia marginata. The sequence goes on from BMAT01011347.1 coordinate 225,891, forward strand.
TAAATGATATCCAGAAAAAGAGGACATTGACCAAAGTTCCTGGTTTATGTAATCCATGATGTGTTGTATTAACGACTAATTTGAACTCCTTATCTGTACATATGAAGATTATACCCACAGTATTCTCCCTCAGGTATGTATCTATTTTTTTAACCTTCTCATCAAATATAGGCAATTAAACTTCAATAATTTTTTATTATCACACCAAGTTATTTCGAGGCTCTGAGAGAAAAAAAATATTAGAATATTTACAGTTTTTAATGCTTCTGGATATAAAAACGATACAGAAATGTATATTTCACCTTGTTTGAATGTGCTTTCACACTTGTTTCCTTTGCCACCAGTCTGGGCACACCATCAACCACCATCTGCCCTTAGTAAGAACTGACCCTGATGGGCGATGTGCAGGAATGCTTATCTATGGCACCCACCTTGTGGTTCTACCTTTCAGGAAGGAAATCTCATCTGATGATGTTGACTCCGCTGGAAAGTGAGTTACAAGTGGCACTACCTTCATAATGTTTTAAACTGACTTTTTTCCATTTGAAGCATAAACACAGACTCATGCTGTTAATATAATTTATGTCTGGCGTCCAGAGCGAATGATTCGGAAATCAGAATATGTTTCCAGAAAATGCTATTAAAGGTCTGTTTTTGTTCTTTTTTGTCTACACTTTGAATCAACAAAAGTTATTATCTTTCAATGGTAGAGAAGCGTGGCAGAGTGGTGAGCATGTCAGACTCGTAATCCAGCGGTTGCAGATTTGATTCTCTACCATGCCATTTTGCAATTGCCTTGGGAAAGTAATTTACCCTAACTGACCCCTGTCCAACCATTTGTAAAATGAGTACCCAGCTACAGGCAATGCTTGAATTTGTGATATACGCCGGCAAAACCCTACTTATGGGTTAAAAGTGGCTTTCAAATGTATTGGTCTGCTAGTGCATTAGTGGCGCTGCTCTTGAGACGACATAGTTATGCTGAGTAACAAAGCCAAATTTTCAAAAAGGAATTAATATATTTTTTTTTAAAGTAATAGAAAAATAAACAAAACAAAATTTTATGAATTTTTTTAGCGCTTGAAGTTTAGAAAAATGTTTTGTTTAAAACCGCAATGCCTTTATATATTATAACACAGCATTTTGTTGAAGTTTTTATTTCATCAAGTCAAAATTTAGATGAATGCAACTGTCTATACCAAAAAAGTGAATGCAAGGGATATGAAATCTCTTTGAGTGAATTGAATTTTGCTGGTTTTTAACTAGAGAATATGACTTTTGCAATCAAAGTTTAAAGTTATAACATTATAATATACTTTTTGTGGTATATATTGAAAGTTTATGATGGATTTCATAGTACGCAATCATAAAACATTAGATTTGTGGTTGGACTAAAGATATTCAACAATTAAAATTTTTTTTCATTTGAAACCTTACAATGTATTTTTCTTCATTTTCTTGTGAATAGCTCTCTCCAATCCCTATCTTACAAATGCGTTGTAACTTAACTGTTCATCAAGGTATCAAAATAATTTTTTACTGTCTCAAGCAATGTATCAATCCCCAATTGTCTCAATTTTTACAGCTGGACTCATTTTGAGGGAAGCCTATGCAAATGTTGATGATTTCTTAATGCTATTCTTAGTAAAATTCAGCTACAGTCGGACCCGCGAAATCGGGAATTTCTGTGAAATCGGGAAAAATCTCAGGGAACGGAATTTTTTCTATCTAAAGTCATTGTGAAATCGGGAAATTTTACCCGCCTAATCGGGAAAAAAAATCTGTGAATGACTGTCAATATCAAGTGTTGACGGCATGTTA